>JAVHZZ010000012.1:92757614-92894754 GCA_036250195.1 Mixophyes australis
CCGCCGTGTATATATATCTATCTTACCTCACCCTGTATACCGCCGTACACCCCCTACATACCCCTTTATACCGCCGTGTATATTATATTATATATATATATCTCACCCTGTATTACGCCGTCCACCCCTACATACCCCTATATACCGCCGTGTATATAATATTATATATATCTCACCCTGTATAACGCCGTCCACCCCCTACATACCCCTATATACCGCCGTGTATATAATATTATATATATCTCACCCTGTATAACGCCGTACACCCCCTACATACCTCTATATACCCCTATAGACCGCCGTGTATATAATATATATATATCTCACCCTGTATACCGCCGTACACACCCTACATACCTCTATATACCGCCGTGTATATATATCTATCTTACCTCACCCTGTATACCGCCGTACACCCCTATATACCGCCGTGTATATATATATATATATATATATATATATATCTATCTATCTTGCCTCACCCTGTATACCGCCGTACACCCCCTACATACCCCTATATACCGCCGTGTATATAATATTATATATATCTCACCCTGTATAACGCCGTCCACCCCCTACATACCCCTATATACCGCCGTGTATATAATATTATATATATCTCACCCTGTATAACGCCGTACACCCCTACATACCTCTATATACCGCCGTGTATATAATATTATATGTATCTCACCCTGTATAACGCCGTCCACCCCCTACATACCCCTATATACCGCCGTGTATATAATATTATATATATCTCACCCTGTATAACGCCGTACACCCCTACATACCCCTATATACCGCCGTGTATATATATATATATATATATCTCCCCCTGTATAACGCCGTACACCCCCTACATACCCCTTTATACCGCCGTGTATATAATATTATATATATCTCACCCTGTATAACGCCGTACACCCCTATATACCCCTATATACTGCCGTGTATATAATATTATATACATATATTACCTCACCCTGTATAACGCCGTACACCCCTTACATACCCCTTTATACCACCGTGTATATAATATTATATATATATATCTCACCCTGTATAAAGCTGTACACCCCCTATTTACCCTTCTATATCGCCGTGTATAAAATATTATATACATATATTACCTCACCCTGTATAACGCTGTACACCCCCTACATACCCCTATATACCGCAGTGTATATAATATTATATATATCTCACCCTGTATAACGCCGTACACCCCCTACATACCTCTATATACCGCCGTGTATATAATATTATATACATATATTTTCACCCTGTATAACGCCGTACACCCCTACATACCCCTATATACCGCCGTGTATATAATATTATATATATCTCACCCTGTATAACGCCGCACACACCCTACATACCCCTATATACCACCGTGTATATAATATATATATCTCACCCTGTATAACGCAGTACACACCTACATACCCCTATATACCCCTATAGACCGCCGTGTATATAATATATATATATCTCACCCTGTATAACGCCGTACACACCTACATACCCCTATATACCGCGGTGTATATAATATTATATATATCTCACCCTGTATAACGCCGTACACCCCCTACATACCTCTATAAACCGCCGTGTATATAATATATATATCTCACCCTGTATAACGCCGTACACCCCTACATACCCCTATATACCGCCGTGTATATAATATATATATATCTCACCCTGTATAACGCCGTACACCCCTACATACCTCTATATACCGCTGTGTATATATTATTATATATATCTCACCCTGTATAACGCCGTACACCCCCTACATACCCCTATATACCGCCGTGTATATAATATATATATATCTCACCCTGTATAACGCCGTACACCCCTACATACCTCTGTATACCGCTGTGTATATATTATTATATATATCTCACCCTGTATAACGCCGTACACCCCTACATACCTCTATATATCGCTGTGTATATAATATATATATATCTCACCCTGTATAACGCCGTACACCCCTACATACCTCTATATACCGCAGTGTATCACGTATATTTTGAGGCCCTGAGTGACACACTTGTATATCCCCAATTACCTCTGTATACACTTATATGTTGTTATATACCCCTTCCTGGTACCCCTATATATAGTCCTGAGATCTCCCTGTATAACACTATATATCTCTATATAAACCCTATATACTGCTGTATACCTTATATATATACATATATATAGTACATAGAACACCCTGTACAGTATTTTGTCTGTATAATTCACATTATTCTGTCTGTAGTTCATATAATACTCTATGTACCCTTCTCAGAATGTATAATATGTTCCCTAACACCAACAGAACCCTAGGAAGATAATTGAGGAATTGCCCCCTCTATACCATAGCTGTAATGTTCTGTAGACCCGCTGTGAGGTGTGTATTAAGGGCTATGTAATGTTATATATATGCCTGTATGTACTATGGCTATACTAGTAAACCTCATGGTTACCAAGGACTGAATTCATATGTTGGGTAGATGTTTAAACATTGTTTTCCTTTTTTCCAGACCAAATGTTTCCAATCTCTTCCAGGACCTGAATTAAGTTCATGTTATTTTACACAAAGCGATGACCTCCTAGGTATCTGAGCTGATGGAGAGACCACCAAGGACAGAGCCTCCATCTCATGTAAAATGTTCCCTCAGAATTGAGCCAAATGCTCCAATTCAGAGACCGCCGAGGACTAGAAATCCAGGCCCCTTGCAGCAACCACCCATATGTGAGACTTCAGGTCCCATGCAAAGGGCACCAATGTCTGGCAGTGGAGGTGCCAAGCATATCGTTGTAGCTTCTGTCCAAAGACCACCCAGGTCAGAACCTCCTGGTCCAGTGCAGAGACCACCGAGAATAGAGCCGCCAGCCCGCATGACTAAAACATCCAAAGTGACTATTTCCACTATGGAGAGACCTCCGAGGACCGATGCTCCTGTTCCTGTGGAGAGACCTCCGAGGACCGTTGCTCCTGTTCCTGCAGACAGACCTCCAAGGGCTGATAATACAGTCCACATGCAGAGACCACCGAGGACTAATCCTCCTGCCCCCGTGCAGAGACCTCCGAGGACCGATGCTCCTCTCCAAAGTCCTACAATGGCTGTTCAAGGAGGCCTGAGGATGGATCCTGCAGTCTCCATGCAAAGACCACCAAGGACAGATAATCCTGCCCCTGTGAACTTGCCACCGAGGTATGAACTTTCTGGCCCTGTACATAGAACTCCAAGGTCTGATCCACCCAGACCCCCAAGGTCTGAACCACCTGGCCCCATCCAAAGACTCTTGAGAACCGAGCCACCAGGTCCTGTTCTGAAGAACGTAGGGTCTGAATCTTCTGAAACAAAGCAGAAATCCGCCAAGACCGCTTCCTCTGACCGTCTGCAAAGACCGCCAAGAGGTGGTATTTTAGATCCAGCTTCCACGCATGGTGCTTACGGTAGAGAATCTTTACCTGCTGTGCAGACGCCTTCCACAACGGCAGATTTGTCTCCCAAAAAAGGTGACACTAGATCTCCCCCTCAGAGAACTGATGGAATTGAACATGTTGATCTTGGTGTTTGTGGAAACAGTCAAACGTCTGAATTGACAGGTGATGGATCTAACACAGGTCTGATCCCTGGTGAACACAGCTGCCTGGACTCGGACCAGAGAGCTGAGGTTGGGGCTGAACTGGAACCAGCTAAAGCTGATGAGAACAGTCCTGATGACCCTCCACGTAGTCCTGAGAAGACAGATGCAGGTGAGAGATCCATGTGCAAAGTTGTTCTTGTAGTACTGGGCTCTGGGTGGTTTCCTTACAATGCAATATCTCTTCAGTGATTGGTAGCTCTGTACAACCTATGTTCTCCCAGCTTCGTGAAGCATCAAATAATGTACTTCCTTGAGGAATAAGGTAAATCCTAGTAATAAAGTTATTACCCATGAATAAGGATGGTTCCCGTGTCACCATGAGCACAGTGCTATTAAGTAATAGGGGTAATTAGTGCCCTCAGTAATTAAAATAAATGGACTTTAAATTTAAATTGTAATTTTGGGTTGCATTCAGTATATTAAGCTAAAATACTTGGGGGAAGTTCAATGGTCTTGAAATCTAGTGGTCCCTAACCGCCCGATGGCTGATCTTGCTCTCCTATGCGCTTATGGCCTGGCAGCTTTTCTGGTGACGCCCTCCCATGAGAAAATTCCATTGATTCGTTGAGAAGAGACCTCTGGTACAATATACACAGTATTTTAACGTCACATTCTGAAAATATTAGATGATATTCCCTTTCAAAGCTCTGGGTTGATTGAACCATCCCCCTCAGTCGTCCAGTCTGGTGATGAACGCGTTTTCCATTCTGATGTGGGGTGAAGCGCCCAGGCAGAACCACGGGTTCTCGGGCATCCGCTCTTCTTCTGGCTCATGGTGCATTGTAATTGTTATTGACTGGGGTTGTCATTTAGTGTATGGATAATGTATTTCAAGTGGCTTTACCATTATGTATAACTGTTTATTAAATCATTTATAGAATTGAGGTGATTGATAATTCATCCCATCTTTTTTATTTCTTTTTTTATTGATGTTTATTTTTCATGTATTGATGTGATCTATATATGATCTATATTTTTATCTTGTCTTATGTTTGTATTTGACCTGCCGGGTCCTGTACTTTATTCCACATTTATGAAATGGCGCTGTAGGTGTTTTCTGATGCAGTAATGGCCATTGAGCTGCATGCAGTTACTATGGGATGGGTAACTTGTCATTTCTAGCAGCATGTATAGAATAAAATCCCTACTTTTCTCTGCGTCTGTTTGTGCTGTTTTAGGTGGGCACCTTTCTCCTGGAAACAGCCCATTACCATCGGAGGAAGATTCGGAGCTGTTTATCCCGTTGGGTAAGTGCAGACTTTCCGTCATTCTACTTCCTGGTATCCGGTTTCCAGGAGAAGGAGAAAGATTGAGCAGCATTATAGTAGTATAATAATGAAGAAGTGTTATAGCGTTTATACATGTATCTTGTTAGATGTTTTATATTCCTAGTGTCTGTGGCTTTTCCGCTTCATGTAAATCTGTGACTATCCCTGAGAATATGACAGCATTTAGGAGATACATGCTGCTCCCTAACATCGCAGGGTAGAATAAGAGTTATCTCTGTACACCCTCATGGCAGGACTGGCATAACGCTGTGTACTCCGTATCTGTCACTTATCTCTTATTTTGGCAGAAGAACAGGGTGGAGGCGATGACCAACAGAAGAAGAGGAGGAAGAGGAAGGTTTTGGGGAAGAGGAAGCGAGAGAACAAGCAGGTGGAAGATAATGACCCTCTAACCTGTGACCTAGACCAAGACCTGGATCGGGCCCTGGAAGATAGGGCCAAACACCATAATCTTACTGTGGTGAATGTCCGGAATATCCTTCATGTGAGTGGATCTCGTTACTGTATTACCGGGACTGATTCTTGTGTGTCTGTGCCACCCACCCACTGCTAGACCCAGGATTACACTGTGCCACCCACCCACTGCTAGACCCAGGATTACACTGTGCCAGCCGCCCGCTGCTAGAGCCAGGATTACGCTGTGCCAGCCGCCCGCTGCTAGAGCCAGGATTACGCTGTGCCAGCCGCCCGCTGCTAGAGCCAGGATTACGCTGCGCCAGCCGCCCGCTGCTAGAGCCAGGATTACACTGTGCCAGCACCCCGCTGCTAGAGCCAGGATTACGCTGCGCCAGCCGCCCGCTGCTAGAGCCAGGATTACGCTGCGCCAGCACCCCGCTGCTAGAGCCAGGATTACACTGCCAGCCGCCCGCTGCTAGAGCCAGGATTACGCTGCGCCAGCCGCCCGCTGCTAGAGCCAGGATTACGCTGCGCCAGCCGCCCGCTGCTAGAGCCAGGATTACGCTGCGCCAGCCGCCCGCTGCTAGAGCCAGGATTACGCTGCGCCAGCCGCCCGCTGCTAGAGCCAGGATTACGCTGCGCCAGCACCCCGCTGCTAGAGCCAGGATTACGCTGCGCCAGCCGCCCACTGATAGAGCCAGGATTACGCTGCGCCAGCCGCCCACTGATAGAGCCAGGATTACGCTGCGCCAGCCGCCCACTGATAGAGCCAGGATTACGCTGCGCCAGCCGCCCGCTGCTAGAGCCAGGATTACGCTGCGCCAGCCGCCCGCTGCTAGAGCCAGGATTACGCTGCGCCAGCCGCCCGCTGATAGAGCCAGGATTACGCTGCGCCAGCCGCCCGCTGCTAGAGCCAGGATTACGCTGCGCCAGCCGCCCGCTGCTAGAGCCAGGATTACGCTGCGCCAGCCGCCCGCTGCTAGAGCCAGGATTACGCTGCGCCAGCACCCCGCTGCTAGAGCCAGGATTACGCTGCGCCAGCCGCCCGCTGATAGAGCCAGGATTACGCTGCGCCAGCCGCCCGCTGCTAGACCCAGGATTACACTGCGCCAGCCGCCCGCTGCTAGAGCCAGGATTACACTGTGCCAGCCGCCCGCTGCTAGAGCCAGGATTACACTGCGCCAGCCGCCCGCTGCTAGAGCCAGGATTACGCTGCGCCAGCACCCCGCTGCTAGAGCCAGGATTACGCTGCGCCAGCCGCCCGCTGCTAGAGCCAGGATTACGCTGCGCCAGCACCCCGCTGCTAGAGCCAGGATTACGCTGCGCCAGCCGCCCGCTGCTAGAGCCAGGATTACGCTGCGCCAGCACCCCGCTGCTAGAGCCAGGATTACGCTGCGCCAGCCGCCCGCTGCTAGAGCCAGGATTACGCTGCGCCAGCCGCCCGCTGCTAGAGCCAGGATTACGCTGCGCCAGCCGCCCGCTGCTAGAGCCAGGATTACGCTGCGCCAGCCGCCTGCTGCTAGAGCCAGGATTACGCTGCGCCAGCCGCCCGCTGCTAGAGCCAGGATTACGCTGCGCCAGCCGCCCGCTGCTAGAGCCAGGATTACGCTGCGCCAGCCGCCCGCTGCTAGAGCCAGGATTACGCTGCGCCAGCCGCCCGCTGCTAGAGCCAGGATTACGCTGCGCCAGCCGCCCGCTGCTAGAGCCAGGATTACGCTGCGCCAGCCGCCCGCTGCTAGAGCCAGGATTACGCTGCGCCAGCACCCCGCTGCTAGAGCCAGGATTACGCTGCGCCAGCCGCCCGCTGCTAGAGCCAGGATTACGCTGCGCCAGCCGCCCGCTGCTAGAGCCAGGATTACGCTGCGCCAGCACCCCGCTGCTAGAGCCAGGATTACGCTGCGCCAGCCGCCCGCTGCTAGAGCCAGGATTACGCTGCGCCAGCCGCCCGCTGCTAGAGCCAGGATTACGCTGCGCCAGCCGCCCGCTGCTAGAGCCAGGATTACGCTGCGCCAGCCGCCCGCTGCTAGAGCCAGGATTACGCTGCGCCAGCCGCCCGCTGCTAGAGCCAGGATTACGCTGCGCCAGCCGCCCGCTGCTAGAGCCAGGATTACGCTGCGCCAGCCGCCCGCTGCTAGAGCCAGGATTACGCTGCGCCAGCCGCCCGCTGCTAGAGCCAGGATTACGCTGCGCCAGCACCCCGCTGCTAGAGCCAGGATTACGCTGCGCCAGCCGCCCGCTGCTAGAGCCAGGATTACGCTGCGCCAGCCGCCCGCTGCTAGAGCCAGGATTACGCTGCGCCAGCCGCCCGCTGCTAGAGCCAGGATTACGCTGCGCCAGCCGCCCGCTGCTAGAGCCAGGATTACGCTGCGCCAGCCGCCCGCTGCTAGAGCCAGGATTACGCTGCGCCAGCCGCCCGCTGCTAGAGCCAGGATTACGCTGCGCCAGCCGCCCGCTGCTAGAGCCAGGATTACGCTGCGCCAGCCGCCCGCTGCTAGAGCCAGGATTACGCTGCGCCAGCCGCCCGCTGCTAGAGCCAGGATTACGCTGCGCCAGCCGCCCGCTGCTAGAGCCAGGATTACGCTGCGCCAGCACCCCGCTGCTAGAGCCAGGATTACGCTGCGCCAGCCGCCCGCTGCTAGAGCCAGGATTACGCTGCGCCAGCCGCCCGCTGCTAGAGCCAGGATTACGCTGCGCCAGCCGCCCGCTGCTAGAGCCAGGATTACGCTGCGCCAGCCGCCCGCTGCTAGAGCCAGGATTACGCTGCGCCAGCCGCCCGCTGCTAGAGCCAGGATTACGCTGCGCCAGCCGCCCGCTGCTAGAGCCAGGATTACGCTGCGCCAGCCGCCCGCTGCTAGAGCCAGGATTACGCTGCGCCAGCCGCCCGCTGCTAGAGCCAGGATTACGCTGCGCCAGCCGCCCGCTGCTAGAGCCAGGATTACGCTGCGCCAGCACCCCGCTGCTAGAGCCAGGATTACGCTGCGCCAGCCGCCCGCTGCTAGAGCCAGGATTACGCTGCGCCAGCCGCCCGCTGCTAGAGCCAGGATTACGCTGCGCCAGCCGCCCGCTGCTAGAGCCAGGATTACGCTGCGCCAGCCGCCCGCTGCTAGAGCCAGGATTACGCTGCGCCAGCCGCCCGCTGCTAGAGCCAGGATTACGCTGCGCCAGCACCCCGCTGCTAGAGCCAGGATTACGCTGCGCCAGCACCCCGCTGCTAGAGCCAGGATTACGCTGCGCCAGCCGCCCGCTGCTAGAGCCAGGATTACGCTGCGCCAGCCGCCCACTGATAGACTCAGGCCCGGCCAGTGACCTTACACCAGGCACTGCCTGATCACACGGCCCTTGACACTTTGATTGTTTTATTCAGCAAGCAGTCCTATTTTGTTGATAGCGGTCACCCCTCGTGCTCTGTAGGACAGATTTGCACAGTGGAGGCTGCCGCCCTGCCGGGGTAGTTATAAGTTGAGGAGTAGCAGGGTCTTATAGCGAGGAGGAGTCGTGTTTTTTTCCTTCTCCGCTGCCCCTCCTCCTAAGGGGTGAACATAACCCGCTTTATGTGTATCCCTACAGACAAGGATTAGTGTCTGGTTGTGTTTATCATAGCGCTTCTTATTGAGGAAATGGTGAAACAATATAGATTTGGGGCAAGAGGTGTAGAATCATGAAGGGTGACAACGGTGAGATGACTAATTGCAATGTGTTACTATGTTTCTATCGCTGCAGGAAGTCATCACTAATGAACATGTTGTGGCGATGATGAAAGCCGCCATTACGGACACTGAAAGCCTACCCATGTTTGTAAGTTACTGCTCTGTATAACATATGCCTGTGGGACGGAGGATTCCTCTACACTGTGGGGTGGCACAGTGGTTAGCAGAACTGTCTTACAGCGTTGGGGTCATGGATTCCACTATATGTGGAGTTTGTATGTTCTTCCCACGTTTGCGTGTGTTTCCCCCTGGAGTCCAGAAACATACCGTTAGCTTAGTATTTGTGTTTGTGCAGGGTAGAGAATATAAAGGAAGATCCACGTCACACAAACGCCCCGTTAATGCAGAAATACTACATTAGTGGCTGTATATACCACATTGCTGCCAGTAATTCTGTACAAATAGAAGAGACTAATAGGGATTAGAGATTATGGTAAATAAATGGCATATGCTATACGCTCCCCGTCTTCTCTTCTATTTAACTGTCTCCAGATTGCAGACAGAGCAGCTTTGATTATAAGCCAAGAAATTACATACTGGTTCTTTTGTTTTTTTATTAATATAAAAAATGACACAAAACGGAAGATGAAAAGCATCACTAAACCGGTGTATAATTATAACGTTTGTAAATTTGATCACTATGGAGCTTTGTCATTATTATGCATTAGAAAGAGAGCTCATCTGACAAACTTGTGATGTCATTTGTGGAGGGGCCGGAGCTCTGTCTCTACCGATTACTAAATGGTTAGAAAGATTTCTCTGTAAATGCAGAATAAAAAGACGCTTATTTGTCAGAGAACAGGGTTTATCTGCCGATTTGTGATGGATTGGAATCTACCGTACGACTTGGAGAGCTGAGGTGACGTAACATCCTCCATTTTCTGTTTCAGGAGCCCAAGATGACTCGTTCCAAGCTGAAGGAGGTGGTAGAGAAAGGAGTGGTGAGTATCACAGGCTTGTGTCTGCCATATCTGAGGTGTAGACGTATGACGTAGGAAATAACTGGCCTCTTGTCTCTCAGGTCATTCCCACGTGGAATCTCTCTCCAATTAAGAAAGCCAACAAGATGCAGGTAAGAGATCTCCACCCCCTTTCTCAGCCCCTTCTCTTGTAAGACCCCTGTCCGTATGTCTCTGGAGGGTCCAAATACTCGCCTACCCCTCTCATAAATGGAATATGTTTCCTGCAGGTGCCTCAGTTTGTTGATATTCCCCTGGAAGAAGAAGATTCATCTGATGAAGAATATCGTCCTGAAGAAGAGGAGGAGGATGAAACTGCCGAAGAGGTGGGTAGTCTTGTTCCACAAATCCAATTGGGCGCGGTTGCGATGTAAAGGAGCGTTCTGGTACTAGTGACTTAGCGCATAAGCCTCTCGGTGCTCACAAAGGAAGATGGTATCGTAGATAGATACGGAGCTCAGAAACATAGCGCACGGTGGGGCGATATAAAAACTATCTTTACAAGTTAACAACTGGGTCCAGAAGAAGTTCCAGCAAAAATAAAGCCCTGCTTTGTCCAAGAGCCCAAAAGTTTTTGTTGTTATTTTTTAGATATCTCCCCGACTGGCTTAGTAGTGGCTTTCCCACCACCTGGACCTCTGTCATAAGCTCTCTCTGTGGGTCAATAACCACTAAGGGCACTGAATGGCCAGCTGCCCTCATAGTATATAATATATACAATACATGCACACCATCCATCGCAGTGGTAGTCAGCTCTTGGTTGTTGTGAATGTTTCTGGCAGCTGGACTCTGGTTAACGTGCTTGGTCGGAGGCCAATAGTTGCTGATGCCTCCGGTTGTATCTTCTCAGAGTCTGCTGGAGAGCGATGTGGAGAGCACGGCGTCCTCCCCTCGTGGACACAAACGACCAAGATTACAGCATTTATCCGAATCGCAAGAGGAGGAATCCATGGATTGCCATCAGGTCATTTATGTTTAGCTCTGCAGACTGGTGTGACCACCATAAGTACATTTGTGTTGGAGACACTAAATCCATTTTTGTTTGTAGTTCCAGCAACTGCCCCCTGCAGGGGTGAGACACATCAGTGCTGAAATGGTTCCTATGGGTCCACCTCCACCTCCCAAAGTGGGAAAACACATTCAGGACAGCAGCTTCATGGAGACACTCCATGCTGTGGACGAGGAGCTAGACAGTAATCCCGTCATTATGAATGCCTTCCAGGTGAGTGCCAGCTCTTGTCACCTACCTGATAGTGGTGGAATGGTCCTTGTGTGACTAATCTCTCTTCTTCTCCCAGACTTTGAATGACAGCCTCATCGCTTTCCGTACGCGTTCTAAAAGGCCTCTGAAGGATGTACCCATTGAGCAGCTAGAAGCTAAACTTCAAGCCCCGGATATCACTCCAGACATGTATGACCCCAACACGGCTGACGATGATAACTGGAAGATGTGGCTGCGCAGTCTGATGCAGGTTGATGTTGGAAACGAGGGTGAGTGCAAAATGATTAATTGTTCTCCTTGTGTTCCTGATCTCTAGCTGTGTCTCATCTTACCAGGATAAAGTGAATAGTCCACTACTATCCAGATCCAAAGCAGGTTGCAGGCCACCTTCACGAAGGCTTTACACCAATGTGTGGACGTTCACAGCTTCTGAGGAGGTGATGAACTCTCTCTTCTCTTCTAGATGAAGCAGATGATGATGATGATCCAGAGTATAACATCCTGGAGGACTGGGATGAGCCAGATACAGAGGACCTACGTAATGATCGAGCTGTACGGATCACAAGTGAGTGGATATGCCGGTGGTGTGTGTGTGGCTTCTGGTGAAGTTTGACTAGCCTTGGCCCACGTGTGGTGACGCACTTCACCTTGTTTGTGTTTCTAATTAACAGAGAAAGAAGTGAATGAGCTGATGGAGGAACTCTTTGAGACGGTGAGCGCTACGTAACCGATCGGTGAACCACTGCTCTTATCCTTTGTTTCATATTTATTCATTGTTCCTTTCTTGCTCCAGTTTCAGGATGAGATGGGGATCTCACATTTGGAAGACGAGGGGCCAGATGATGAGGACAGCAATACAGACCCCCTACCGAACTTCAACACTCCCCAGGCCATCAGGTAGACACTGTGCTGTGCTCGTTCAGCCTCTTCACTATGGGGCAGAGCAGCTACAGAAACTGCTGAATCTGTTTGGGAAAGGAGGTAAATCAAAGTTGGGGTTCAGGCTTCCCCTCTTCACATGAGTTGTGTTGAACGGGGGATCCACACAACCCCCACATTAACCTATTTGGATATCTAATTGACTAGTATTGTTCTATTCTGTAGTATAACATATATTTTCTCGTTACACCCTGTGATGTGTTTATCAGCTGAAGAAGGAATGCATCTCCTGCTTCTGTTGTCCTTGATGGGAAAGACCACTTAGTAATGACATCCAGGACTGCCTGATACTTCACGCCTCCAAGGCAGAGGTGTATACAGTGTCATGATGACCTAAACTTCCACCACCTCATGTGGGGAGCTAGAGATGGTCTTACCATGGCAGCAGAGATCTTCATCCATGAAGATGATGAGGGTTAGGGATTGTGGCAGATTCCTGATCCTCCTCTCCCGGTCCTCGAGTCAGTGACAATCATTAGAGAGGAGGATTTAATAAGCAGTAAAATCCCCTTATTATGTAATGGTTTAAGGCTCTGTCTTAGAGATGCCATGCTGGTCTCCTTGGTGTGTCTTCCCTGCTACCCTATTTTCACCTCATTTATCTTGTAGAGGACCAGAGGAGTAAGGGCGTCTAAGTGTTTCAGATACTCTTCTGTTGTCAGACTGCTGCGACCAGAGGCCCTATCTAGAGGTACTCTAGGTAGATTGTTCCTCATGGCTCGTCCACTGTTTCAGATACTCTTCTGTTGTCAGACTGCTGTGACCAGAGGCCCTATCTAGAGGTACTCTAGGTAGATTGTTCCTCATGGCTCGTCCACTGTTTCAGATACTCTTCTGTTGTCAGACTGCTGTGACCAGAGGCCCTATCTAGAGGTACTCTAGGTAGATTGTTCCTCATGGCTCATCCACTGTTTCAGATACTCTTCTGTTGTCAGACTGCTGTGACCAGAGGCCCTATCTAGAGGTACTCTAGATAGATTGTTCCTCATGGCTCGTCCACTGTTTCAGATACTCTTCTGTTGTCAGACTGCTGTGACCAGAGGCCCTATCTAGAGGTACTCTAGATAGATTGTTCCTCATGGCTCGTCCACTGTTTCAGATACTCTTCTGTTGTCAGACTGCTGTGACCAGAGGCCCTATCTAGAGGTACTCTAGGTAGATTGTTCCTCATGGCTCGTCCACTGTTTCAGATACTCTTCTGTTGTCAGACTGCTGTGACCAGAGGCCCTATCTAGAGGTACTCTAGATAGATTGTTCCTCATGGCTCATCCACTGTTTCAGATACTCTTCTGTTGTCAGACTGCTGTGACCAGAGGCCCTATCTAGAGGTACTCTAGGTAGATTGTTCCTCATGGCTCGTCCACTGTTTCAGATACTCTTCTGTTGTCAGACTGCTGTGACCAGAGGCCCTATCTAGAGGTACTCTAGATAGATTGTTCCTCATGGCTCGTCCACTGTTTCAGATACTCTTCTGTTGTCAGACTGCTGTGACCAGAGGCCCTATCTAGAGGTACTCTAGGTAGATTGTTCCTCATGGCTCATCCACTGTTTCAGATACTCTTCTGTTGTCAGACTGCTGTGACCAGAGGCCCTATCTAGAGGTACTCTAGATAGATTGTTCCTCATGGCTCGTCCACTGTTTCAGATACTCTTCTGTTGTCAGACTGCTGTGACCAGAGGCCCTATCTAGAGGTACTCTAGATAGATTGTTCCTCATGGCTCGTCCACTGTTTCAGATACTCTTCTGTTGTCAGACTGCTGTGACCAGAGGCCCTATCTAGAGGTACTCTAAGTAGATTGTTCCTCATGGCTCATCCACTGTTTCAGATACTCTTCTGTTGTCAGACTGCTGTGACCAGAGGCCCTATCTAGAGGTACTCTAGATAGATTGTTCCTCATGGCTCATCCACTGTTTCAGATACTCTTCTGTTGTCAGACTGCTGTGACCAGAGGCCCTATCTAGAGGTACTCTAGGTAGATTGTTCCTCATGGCTCATCCACTGTTTCAGATACTCTTCTGTTGTCAGACTGCTGTGACCAGAGGCCCTATCTAGAGGTACTCTAAGTAGATTGTTCCTCATGGCTCATCCACTGTTTCAGATACTCTTCTGTTGTCAGACTGCTGTGACCAGAGGCCCTATCTAGAGGTACTCTAGATAGATTGTTCCTCATGGCTCATCCACTGTTTCAGATACTCTTCTGTTGTCAGACTGCTGTGACCAGAGGCCCTATCTAGAGGTACTCTAGGTAGATTGTTCCTCATGGCTCATCCACTGTTTCAGATACTCTTCTGTTGTCAGACTACTGTGACAGAGGCCCTATCTAGAGGTACTCTAGATAGATTGTTCCTCATGGCTCATCCACTGTTTCAGATACTCTTCTGTTGTCAGACTGCTGTGACCAGAGGCCCTATCTAGAGGTACTCTAGGTAGATTGTTCCTCATGGCTCATCCACTGTTTCAGGGCTGTTTCCTTTTGAAACAGGTTTTCTCTGAGATTTATCACAAGGTCATAGCTGGTCTCTTCTTCTCTTCATCCAATATTAGTGTTGACAAAGGATTGGCTTTAACAGCTAGATAGCATTGACCCCCCTTCCAACAGCTAGTTATTCTGCATGGGGTTGTCCTTTTTCATCCACCGTTTCTTCAGCCTGTCCTCCCTTGCTTCCCAACATTTGGACGGTTTTGCATGTTTGCTTGACCTTCAACAGAGATGAGCATAGAAGGATCTGAATATTATTACATTGTACATCTACCGTTGTTCCTATCACTTGTGAAGTCTCTGCTGTCCTGGGTGGTTCTCTTTGGTGCTCACTGTTACAGTGGTTTAATGTGACCATTCGACCACTAGATCAGTCTCTTTTATTTCAGCTGGTCTCGGAGTTGACATCTTAATGTGTCAAGTTGCTGAGGATCGTCTTTTGCCTAATTTTCGTTTTTTTGGTCATAACACTCCGGATGTGACTGTCAGGAGGCTTCTACTAGCAGTCGTAGACGCTTATACATCGTTCTATTTATTCCCTAGTTCTTTTGAACATTTCCATTCATTACCCGTCTGCCCCAGATGAATGGGGGAACAATGGACTTGTTACAAGGACTAGCCCTTGCTGGAATGTCCTGGCACTGCACGAGTGATGGTTGGATTGTTTCAGACTGTGGCCATCTCTCATTCTTGCTGTGAAGTATTTATGCAGCCCAGCTAATTAGCAGGAGGGGTTTCTGCACGTCCTCTTTGGTAGGACCATATGTCTTTTGCCCAGGTGGATATAAAGTCATGACATTATATTGTAGATGAGCACCATGTCCTTTTAAGGGGACGGATCTGCAAGTTGTCTTTTGTCCACTTTTCTATCTCATTCCTTCTCACCTGACGGTTTTAGGGATCTTGGTTCTCTCCTCACTTCCACGTCAGACGATAAATATACAGATGATGTTATGTAGTATGTCTGTTTTGTGTATATAATAGTACAACATGTCCATCGTAGGTTATAATAATTTTGCCATATCATCGGCACTAGGGATCATGGAGTGATATGATTGGCTGTACACTGCTCCATCTCCCTGTGTTCTTCTACTCTTCATGTATAATATCTTCTTGCCGTTGAGTGCAGGTTCGAGGAGCCCTTGGCTAACCTGCTCACTGAGCAGCATCGGACAGTGAGGGCTCAACTGGAGTTCCTGCGGATGAGGAAGTCTATGTTGAAGACAGAGGAGGACAGATCTCCCGTACGGGAACCAGAAATTCCCATACCTCCCGCACCCCCAAAATGTCCTCCCATCATGAGCCTGGACGCAGTGCAAAAGATCCGGCTGCAACAGCAAATGCAACAGGTGGGTTCTGTCCTGGCTCATAGTTCTGCTACTGGGTAGTCATATGATGGTCTATTAATTCTCCCTTCTGCTATGTCCCGCAGCATGTACAGCTCCTGACTCAGGTCCACCTCCTCACCTTCAGGAACCCGCGGCTAAGCCAGGAGGCCAGCACTGCGCAAATGTACCTGGTAATTGTGACAGTATAAATAGTGTTATTCATATGTCTGCTTTGTAATGTTCCGTCTTTAATTCTTTTTAGAATTAGGATCGGAAAGGGCCCTCCGTCGTTATTTAGGACTTCTCTAGACCCCCCCCCCACACACACACACACACACACACACACACCATGACCTCCTGTATGTAGGATTTCTCTAGACCCTCTCGCCCCAGGACCTTCTGTATGTAGGACTCCTCTAGATCCCCTCCCCCCACAACTTCCTGTATGCAAGACTTCTCAGGAACCCCCACTACCTCTTGTATGTAGGACTTCTCTAGACCCCACACACACACACACACCACGACCTCCTGTATGTAGGACTTCTCTAGACACCCCCTCCCCCCACGACCTCTGGTATGTAGGACTTCTCTAGACCACCTTCCCCCACGACCTCCTGTATGTAGGACTCCTCTAGACCCCCCCCCCCCTCCCACACACACACACACCACGACCTCCTGTATGTAGGACTTCTCTAGACCCCTCCACACACACACACACACACCACGACCTCCTGTATGTAAGACTTCTCCCTCCCTCCTAACCCCCGCTACCTGTGTGACACCTGTCTGGTTTATGTTGTTGTTTTTTCCTCAGGTTGAACTATCAAGCTTTGCAGAAAGTTCTGCCATGTCCCATCGTCCACTGAACTCTGACTTCCAGAGCATGTTTGAGGCCTGTAACCTGAAGGACGCCCTACAGCTAATTCCCCTGGTCCACAGTCAAGTCCCAGAGGACACCGAGCCCCCTAAACCTCCAAAAAAGAAAGGTATGGTCCCTGCACTGGTCCATGATGATTCGTGCTTGGACTCGCCTCTGGTTTAAGAGAGACCAATGTAGTAAATGTCTAAAGGTTTCTAATTGTCCTCATCCTGCCCTCATTTGGGTGACTTGTAAATCTTAGTAATCTTACGAAGTGTGGATTTTGTATGTCTAGAATGTGCCGCAGCTCTTGTGAGATCACATGGACAGTAATTAAAGCTTCAGCTTTCTTTCTTTGCAGTGAATGAAATGACCAACTTGCCCACACATGTTGCTTGGATCATGGCTACTCGCCCACTCTTCATGTATCCAGAGCTGCTCCCCATTTGTGCCATGAAAGCTAGAGGACCGAGGGACAGAGTCTTCTTCACCAAGGCTGAGGACAAGTGAGTATCCAGAGAGGGTGACATTCTCAGCATGCATTTGTTGTGTCCATAGCGGTAGAACCATAACCCCCCTGTACTAATGCTGATACTGTATCTCTCCTACCGCTCAGTTTACTAGCCTTAGGGTTGAAGCATTTTGAAGGTACAGACTTATCCAAGCAGCTGATCAGCAAGTACCTGTTAACCCCCAAAACCTCCCAGCAGCTGACCGTACGAATCAAGAATCTCATGAAGAAAGCACCGGAAAACATCTTTAAGGTGGGTTTCTTCGGTTGTTGATGTCCCAATGTCCAGGAACGTGGGCTGGAAGGGCGTTTTGGAGCGGTGGTAGTCGCTGTTTTGCAAGGACTGATTGCTCTGCTCTTTATTCATGGCAGTTTTACAAGAGAACCAATGTGTTGCCGGTACTGGGTAAATGTTGTGACGATGTCCAGGCTGAAGATGCCAAACCCGCCGTGGAAAGAGAAAAGCATCGTCTCCCGTTCTGGATCAAGGTAGATCAGACTTCTAGGTGTTGGGGTGGAATCTTTATATCGCACTTCTACACTTGGATCCTTCTCTGCTGGAACTAGTGACAGAATCCTGTAACTTAAAGGACTTCAGAGAGTTAAGTGTATACATTATTGTATTGGTGACATAGAAGCATTTCATGATGACCCTCTTTCCACAGGCCAGTCTGAGCAGCATTGAAGCAGAAATTAAAAAACTGGAGGAAGGCACAAAATCTGCAGACTCCAGATACCCTTTACTCATTCCACTTGGTGTGACTCTCACGCTCAAGCCCCTCCCTAGAAGCTTTTATCGCAAAGCCTGGCGCCAGAAAAGATCCACTCTAAAACCACTTCTCATCCGCCCTAGCCCCAGCATCAACTGTGCGCCAAAACCACCAGCCAAGCCTCCTTCTCCACAGACCCTTCCCATCGGGATATTTGGACAGGTTCCGCCCGTTATCCAGCCAGATGTGCCCGTACAAGGAATTGCCGGCTTACCAGTGGAGTGTAAAGTGCCCGAGGTGTGTGTACCCGTCCTTTCTCAGAAGCAACCCTCCCAAGTATCTACCGCTACGGTCACCCACGTTCCCTTGACCAAAATGGCTATGCCTCCTATAACTACCCAGAGGGTACGAAAGCCCCTTATTGGTGGTTTACCCAAAAGAAAGACTGTATCCAGAGCATCTGGGGCTAGGGCAGCTCCTCTTGTCCACTCAGGTCCACTTCTGTTTGCTGTGCCTAATGGAGCTCTAAAATTGGTCAGCCTGGGGACTCCTTGTAGTGTCCTTCAAGCAGTGAGCACTGGAAGCGGGGTCCATGTTGCTACCGTACTTCTCAATTCAACCCAAATGCCACTCAACCAAACCTTCCCCCAGACCCTTGTGTCCATGCCCCGTGAGGTCCACGAAAACCACACCAGTCCCACAATGGAGGCAGATGTTGAAAGTATTGTGAAAAAAGAAGAGGATGAATGGGACTGTGTATCCATCACAATTAAAGTGAAGGCAGAAGGAAACCATTCTGCTGCTGGAGAAGGTGTAGAAGAAGAGGTGGGAGGTTCCAAGGGGACACCGAAAGGAAACAGCGGAGATTCTGAAGACCCTTCTCCTTCAGAGAATAAACCTTTGGAAGAGAGTGATTGCTCTGCTAATGTCAAAGAACTTGTATCCCCAAATGAGGAAAAACCTGAATTAAAGACAGAGAGTGGTGAGGTAGATATTGTGCAGCCCGATTTTAAGGATGAACCTGGGGAACAGATCACCAAGACTGAGAGTACGAATGCCGAGCCGGTAGATATGCAAGATCCCGAGGATGTTCCTGAGGATGACAGCACAGAGGTGAATGAACCTCAGAATCAGGAGACGGGAGGGGTGGGAGACTCCCCGAAAAACACATCATCCTCCACAGACGGTGACGTGGAAATGAGTAGTCCAGCTGGGATCCTCAGAGACTCCTCCAGTCCTCTAGATGGACAAGAGATGAGCAATGAGAAGGATGTCCCGGAGGACGAAGAGGAAGAAGAGTTTGATATGACTCAGGATGAGGATGAAATGTCTTCTGCCTCGGAGGAGTCTGTTCTGTCTGTGCCGGAGTTACAGGTGAGATCCAGTGAGCGTTAATGAGGACTAGGGACTGTAAGTGGAAGAACAGTCTCTGCTGTGTGTGCATATACGGTGCAAATAATGTGTGTGATACAATCTGCTCTACAAGAGTGACACATTGTCCTCATAGTACTGGTTAATGTGGACTTGTGTGGTATTGTCTATCGCGCAGATGGTGGTGTGCTTTTCTCCATGTGTAATTGTGTGCACATAAGTCATGTACAGTCTACTGATTCATATATGTACATTCATATCTATACATACATACGGTGTGTGGTTGTGTTCTCACCCATGTGTTCACAATGTGTGTGTGTGTGCACGATGCATGTGTGACCTCGCTCTTGTGTGTGTGACCTCGCTATTGTGTGTGTGTGACCTCGCTATTGTGTGTGTGACCTCGCTATTGTGTGTGTGTGACCTCGCTATTGTGTGTGTGTGACCTCGCTATTGTGTGTGTGTGACCTCGCTCTTGTGTGTGTGTGTGTGTGTGTGTGACCTCGCTATTGTGTGTGTGTGACCTCGCTATTGTGTGTGTGACCTCGCTCTTGTGTGTGTGTGTGACCTCGCTCGTGTGTGTGCACGATGTGTGTGACCTCGCTCGTGTGTGTGTGCACTGTGTGTGTGACCTCGCTCGTGTGTGTGCACTGTGTGTGTGACCTCGCTGGTGTGTGTGCACGATGTGTGAGTGACCTCGCTCGTGTGTGTGTGCACGATGTGTGAGTGACCTCGCTCGTGTGTGTGTGTGTGACCTCGCTCGTGTGTGTGCACTGTGTGTGTGACCTCGCTCGTGTGTGTGCACGATGTGTGAGTGACCTCGCTGGTGTGTGTGTGCACGATGTGTGAGTGACCTCGCTGGTGTGTGTGTGCACTGTGTGTGTGACCTCGCTCATGTGTGTGCACTGTGTGTGTGACCTCGCTCGTGTGTGTGCACTGTGTGTGTGACCTCGCTCGTGTGTGTGCACGATGTGTGTGGGTGACCTCGCTGGTGTGTGTGATCTCGGTGTCACAGCTCCGCTCTCTGCTGCTAGGAGACCATGGAGAAGCTGACGTGGCTGGCTTCAGAGAGACGCCTTAGTCAGGAGGGAGATTCTGAGGATAATTCCCAGGAGGAGAATACGGAGCCTGAGGAGGAGGAAGAAGAGGAGGCAGAGAGTATAGAAGGATTATCACAGAAACCAGAAGGAATGACAGATGAAGCCAGCGAGGAGAGTGAGAAGCTGGTAACTAGTCACTTACGTGTTCCGTCACCAGCTCCGGTGGAGGCCTGTGTAGCTCCAGCGGGTGAGTCTCACACATGTATGTCAGTCTGTGTTCCTGGTCGCCACCTCTCATCCACATACACAATGCCAGTGCCTGCTGCCCACCCTCTGCCACCATCAACACTTCCTGTAACTACACAGTGCCCTGGTCCCTTCTCCCTGGCTACCTGTACTACCCCACTGCATATCCCAGATCCCCCAACCACCCCCTGCTCACACAGTGCCCTGGTCCTTCTCCCTGGCTACCTGTACTACCCCACTGCATATCCCCGATCCCCCAACCACCCCCTCCCCACACAGTGCCCTGGTCCTTCTCCCTGGCTACCTGTACTACCCCTCTGCATATCCCCGATCCCCCAACCACCCCCTCCCCACACATTGCCCTGGTCCCTTCTCCCTGGCTACCTGTACTACCCCACTGCATATCCCCGATCCCCCAACCACCCCCTCCCCACACAGTGCCCTGGTCCTTCTCCCTGGCTACCTGTACTACCCCACTGCATATCCCGATCCCCCAACCACCCCCTCCCCACACAGTGCCCTGGTCTTTCTCCCTGGCTACCTGTACTACCCCACTGCATATCCCCGATCCCCCACCCACCCCCTCCCCACACAGTGCCCTGGTCCTTCTCCCTGGCTACCTGTACTACCCCACTGCATATCCCCGATCCCCCAACCACCCCCTCCCCACACAGTGCTCTGGTCCTTCTCCCTGGCTACCTGTACTACCCCACTGCATATCCCCGATCCCCCAACCACCCCCTGCTCACACAGTGCCCTGGTCCTTCTCCCTGGCTACCTGTACTACCCCTCTGCATATCCCCGATCCCCCAACCACCCCCTCCCCACACATTGCCCTGGTCCCTTCTCCCTGGCTACCTGTACTACCCCACTGCATATCCCGATCCCCCAACCACCCCCTCCCCACACAGTGCCCTGGTCTTTCTCCCTGGCTACCTGTACTACCCCACTGCATATCCCCGATCCCCCACCCACCCCCTCCCCACACAGTGCCCTGGTCCTTCTCCCTGGCTACCTGTACTACCCCACTGCATATCCCCGATCCCCCAACCACCCCCTCCCCACACAGTGCTCTGGTCCTTCTCCCTGGCTACCTGTACTACCCCACTGCATATCCCCGATCCCCCAACCACCCCCTCCCCAAACAGTGCCCTGGTCCTTCTCCCTGGCTACCTGTACTACCCCTCTGCATATCCCTGATCCCCCAACCACCCCCTCCCCACACAGTGCCCTGGTCCTTCTCCCTGGCTACCTGTACTACCCCACTGCATATCCCCGATCCCCCAACCACCCCCTCCCCACACAGTGCCCTGGTCCTTCTCCCTGGCTACATGTACTACCCCACTGCATATCCCCGATCCCCCAACCACCCCCTCCCCACACATTGCCCTGGTCCCTTCTCCCTGGCTACCTGTACTACCCCACTGCATATCCCCGATCCCCCAACCACCCCCTCCCCACACAGTGCCCTGGTCCTTCTCCCTGGCTACCTGTACTACCCCACTGCATATCCCCAATCCCCCAACCACCCCCTCCCCACACAGTGCTCTGGTCCTTCTCCCTGGCTACATGTACTACCCCACTGCATATCCCCGATCCCCCAACCACCCCCTCCCCACACATTGCCCTGGTCCCTTCTCCCTGGCTACCTGTACTACCCCACTGCATATCCCCGATCCCCCAACCACCCCCTCCCCACACAGTGCCCTGGTCCCTTCTCCCTGGCTACCTGTACTACCCCACTGCATATCCCCGATCCCCCAACCACCCCCTCCCCACACAGTGCCCTGGTCCTTCTCCCTGGCTACCTGTACTACCCCACTGCATATCCCGATCCCCCAACCACCCCCTCCCCACACAGTGCCCTGGTCTTTCTCCCTGGCTACCTGTACTACCCCACTGCATATCCCCGATCCCCCACCCACCCCCTCCCCACACAGTGCCCTGGTCCTTCTCCCTGGCTACCTGTACTACCCCACTGCATATCCCCGATCCCCCAACCACCCCCTCCCCACACAGTGCTCTGGTCCTTCTCCCTGGCTACCTGTACTACCCCACTGCATATCCCCGATCCCCCAACCACCCCCTGCTCACACAGTGCCCTGGTCCTTCTCCCTGGCTACCTGTACTACCCCTCTGCATATCCCCGATCCCCCAACCACCCCCTCCCCACACATTGCCCTGGTCCCTTCTCCCTGGCTACCTGTACTACCCCACTGCATATCCCGATCCCCCAACCACCCCCTCCCCACACAGTGCCCTGGTCTTTCTCCCTGGCTACCTGTACTACCCCACTGCATATCCCCGATCCCCCACCCACCCCCTCCCCACACAGTGCCCTGGTCCTTCTCCCTGGCTACCTGTACTACCCCACTGCATATCCCCGATCCCCCAACCACCCCCTCCCCACACAGTGCTCTGGTCCTTCTCCCTGGCTACCTGTACTACCCCACTGCATATCCCCGATCCCCCAACCACCCCCTCCCCAAACAGTGCCCTGGTCCTTCTCCCTGGCTACCTGTACTACCCCTCTGCATATCCCTGATCCCCCAACCACCCCCTCCCCACACAGTGCCCTGGTCCTTCTCCCTGGCTACCTGTACTACCCCACTGCATATCCCCGATCCCCCAACCACCCCCTCCCCACACAGTGCCCTGGTCCTTCTCCCTGGCTACATGTACTACCCCACTGCATATCCCCGATCCCCCAACCACCCCCTCCCCACACATTGCCCTGGTCCCTTCTCCCTGGCTACCTGTACTACCCCACTGCATATCCCCGATCCCCCAACCACCCCCTCCCCACACAGTGCCCTGGTCCTTCTCCCTGGCTACCTGTACTACCCCACTGCATATCCCCAATCCCCCAACCACCCCCTCCCCACACAGTGCTCTGGTCCTTCTCCCTGGCTACATGTACTACCCCACTGCATATCCCCGATCCCCCAACCACCCCCTCCCCACACAGTGCCCTGGTCCTTCTCCCTGGCTACCTGTACTACCCCACTGCATATCCCCAATCCCCCAACCACCCCCTCCCCACACAGTGCCCTGGTCCTTCTCCCTGGCTACCTGTACTACCCCTCTGCATATCCCCGATCCCCCAACCACCCCCTCCCCACACAGTGCCCTGGTCCTTCTCCCTGGCTACCTGTACTACCCCACTGCATATCCCCGATCCCCCAACCACCCCCTCCCCACACAGTGCCCTGGTCCTTCTCCCTGGCTACCTGTACTACCCCACTGCATATCCCCGATCCCCCAACCACCCCCTCCCCACACAGTGCCCTGGTCCTTCTCCCTGGCTACATGTACTACCCCACTGCATATCCCCGATCCCCCAACCACCCCCTCCCCACACAGTGCCCTGGTCCTTCTCCCTGGCTACATGTACTACCCCACTGCATATCCCCGATCCCCCAACCACCCCCTCCCCACACAGTGCCCTGGTCCTTCTCCCTGGCTACATGTACTACCCCTCTGCATATCCCCGATCCCCCAACCACCCCCTCCCCACACAGTGCCCTGGTCCTTCTCCCTGGCTACCTGTACTACCCCACTGCATATCCCCGATCCCCCAACCACCCCCTCCCCACACATTGCCCTGGTCCCTTCTCCCTGGCTACCTGTACTACCCCACTGCATATCCCCGATCCCCCAACCACCCCCTCCCCACACAGTGCCCTGGTCCTTCTCCCTGGCTACCTGTACTACCCCTCTGCATATCCCCGATCCCCCAACCACCCCCTCCCCACACAGTGCCCTGGTCCTTCTCCCTGGCTACCTGTACTACCCCACTGCATATCCCCGATCTCCCAACCACCCCCTCCCCACACAGTGCCCTGGTCCCTTCTCCCTGGCTACCTGTACTACCCCACTGCATATCCCCGATCCCCCAACCACCCCCTCCCCACACAGTGCCATGGTCCTTCTCCCTGGCTACATGTACTACCCCACTACATATCCCTGATCCCCCAACCACCCCCTCCCCACACATTGCCCTGGTCCCTTCTCCCTGGCTACATGTACTACCCCACTACATATCCCCGATCCCCCAACCACCCCCTCCCCACACAGTGCCCTGGTCCCTTCTCCCTGGCTACCTGTACTACCCCACTACATATCCCCGATCCCCCAACCACCCCCTCCCCACACAGTGCCCTGGTCCCTTCTCCCTGGCTACCTGTACTACCCCACTGCATATCCCCGATCCCCCAACCACCCCCTCCCCACACAGTGCCCTGGTCCCTTCTCCCTGGCTACCTGTACTACCCCACTGCATATCCCTGATCCCCCAACCACCCCCTCCCCACACATTGCCCTGGTCCCTTCTCCCTGGCTACATGTACTACCCCACTGCATATCCCCGATCCCCCAACCACCCCCTCCCCACACATTGCCCTGGTCCCTTCTCCCTGGCTACCTGTACTACCCCACTGCATATCCCCGATCCCCCAACCACCCCCTCCCCACACAGTGCCCTGGTCCCTTCTCCCTGGCTACCTGTACTACCCCACTGCATATCCCTGATCCCCCAACCACCCCCTCCCCACACAGTGCCCTGGTCCTTCTCCCTGGCTACCTGTACTACCCCACTGCATATCCCCGATCCCCCAACCACCCCCTCCCCACACAGTGCCCTGGTCCTTCTCCCTGGCTACCTGTACTACCCCACTGCATATCCCCGATCCCCCAACCACCCCCTCCCCACACAGTGCCCTGGTCCTTCTCCCTGGCTACCTGTACTACCCCACTGCATATCCCCGATCCCCCAACCACCCCCTCCCCACACAGTGCCCTGGTCCTTCTCCCTGGCTACATGTACTACCCCACTGCATATCCCCGATCCCCCAACCACCCCCCTCCCCACACAGTGCCCTGGTCCTTCTCCCTGGCTACCTGTACTACCCCACTGCATATCCCCGATCCCCCAACCACCCCCTCCCCACACAGTGCCCTGGTCCTTCTCCCTGGCTACCTGTACTACCCCACTGCATATCCCCGATCCCCCAACCACCCCCTCCCCACACAGTGCCCTGGTCCTTCTCCCTGGCTACATGTACTACCCCACTGCATATCCCCGATCCCCCAACCACCCCCTCCCCACACAGTGCCCTGGTCCTTCTCCCTGGCTACCTGTACTACCCCACTGCATATCCCCGATCCCCCAACCACCCCCTCCCCACACAGTGCCCTGGTCCTTCTCCCTGGCTACATGTACTACCCCACTGCATATCCCCGATCCCCCAACCACCCCCTCCCCACACAGTGCCCTGGTCCTTCTCCCTGGCTACATGTACTACCCCACTGCATATCCCCGATCCCCCAACCACCCCCTCCCCACACAGTGCCCTGGTCCTTCTCCCTGGCTACCTGTACTACCCCACTGCATATCCCCGATCCCCCAACCACCCCCTCCCCACACAGTGCCCTGGTCCCTTCTCCCTGGCTACCTGTACTACCCCACTGCATATCCCCGATCCCCCAACACAGTGCTGCCACGTGTTCCCCCTCCTCGCAGCTTGGTGCTACCACATGCTCCTCCCTGATTTCTATAGCGCATGTCTAAGTAGCTGTGTCCTGCCCTGTCTGGTATGGTATTGCGGAGTTCTGATGTGGGCTTTTCTTTCCAGGAGAGCGGCGGCGTGGAGGCAGCAAGGGCCAGAGCTCACATCGAGTTAGAAGCAGAAGAGGCCGGGCACGAGCGAGCAAAGATGCCTCCAAATTGCTTTTACTTTATGATGAGAAAATCTTGATGAAGGATCCTCTGAGAGAGCAGAAGGACATGGCGTTTGCCCAGTCATATCTGAGCAGGGTGAGCGCTCTTATAACGAGGTGTCCGGTCATATCTGAGCAGGGTGAGCACTCTTATAACGAGGTGTCCGGTCATATCTGAGCAGGGTGAGCTGTCTTATAACGAGGTGTCCGGTCATATCTGAGCAGGGTGAGCGCTCTTATAACGAGGTGTCCGGTCATATCTCATCTGGGTGAGCGCTCTTATAACGAGGTGTCCGGTCATATCTGAGCAGGGTGAGCGCTCTTATAACGAGGTGTCCGGTCATATCTGAGCAGGGTGAGCTGTCTTATAACGAGGTGTCCGGTCATATCTGAGCAGGGTGAGCGCTCTTATAACGAGGTGTCCGGTCATATCTGAGCAGGGTGAGCGCTCTTATAACGAGGTGTCCGGTCATATCTCATCTGGGTGAGCGCTCTTATAACGAGGTGTCCGGTCATATCTGAGCAGGGTGAGCTGTCTTATAACGAGGTGTCCGGTCATATCTGAGCAGGGTGAGCGCTCTTATAACGAGGTGTCCGGTCATATCTCATCTGGGTGAGCGCTCTTATAACGAGGTGTCCGGTCATATCTGAGCAGGGTGAGCGCTCTTATAACGAGGTGTCCGGTCATATCTGAGCAGGGTGAGCGCTCTTATAACGAGGTGTCCGGTCATATCTGAGCAGGGTGAGCACTCTTATAACGAGGTGTCCGGTCATATCTGAGCAGGGTGAGCTGTCTTATAACGAGGTGTCCGGTCATATCTGAGCAGGGTGAGCGCTCTTATAACGAGGTGTCCGGTCATATCTCATCTGGGTGAGCGCTCTTATAACGAGGTGTCCGGTCATATCTGAGCAGGGTGAGCGCTCTTATAACGAGGTGTCCGGTCATATCTGAGCAGGGTGAGCTGTCTTATAACGAGGTGTCCGGTCATATCTGAGCAGGGTGAGCTGTCTTATAACGAGGTGTCCGGTCATATCTGAGCAGGGTGAGCGCTCTTATAACGAGGTGTCCGGTCATATCTCATCTGGGTGAGCGCTCTTATAACGAGGTGTCCGGTCATATCTGAGCAGGGTGAGCGCTCTTATAACGAGGTGTCCGGTCATATCTGAGCAGGGTGAGCGCTCTTATAACGAGGTGTCCGGTCATATCTGAGCAGGGTGAGCGCTCTTATAACGAGGTGTCCGGTCATATCTGAGCAGGGTGAGCGCTCTTATAACGAGGTGTCCGGTCATATCTGAGCAGGGTGAGCTGTCTTATAACGAGGTGTCCGGTCATATCTGAGCAGGGTGAGCGCTCTTATAACGAGGTGTCCGGTCATATCTGAGCAGGGTGAGCGCTCTTATAACGAGGTGTCCGGTCATATCTCATCTGGGTGAGCGCTCTTATAACGAGGTGTCCGGTCATATCTGAGCAGGGTGAGCGCTCTTATAACGAGGTGTCCGGTCATATCTGAGCAGGGTGAGCGCTCTTATAACGAGGTGTCCGGTCATATCTGAGCAGGGTGAGCGCTCTTATAACGAGGTGTCCGGTCATATCTGAGCAGGGTGAGCGCTCTTATAACGAGGTGTCCGGTCATATCTCATCTGGGTGAGCGCTCTTATAACGAGGTGTCCGGTCATATCTGAGCAGGGTGAGCGCTCTTATAACGAGGTGTCCGGTCATATCTGAGCAGGGTGAGCGCTCTTATAACGAGGTGTCCGGTCATATCTGAGCAGGGTGAGCGCTCTTATAACGAGGTGTCCGGTCATATCTGAGCAGGGTGAGCGCTCTTATAACGAGGTGTCCGGTCATATCTCATCTGGGTGAGCGCTCTTATAACGAGATGTCCGGTCATATCTGAGCAGGGTGAGCGCTCTTATAACGAGGTGTCCGGTCATATCTCATCTGGGTGAGCGCTCTTATAACGAGGTGTCCGGTCATATCTCAGCTGGGTGAGCTATCCTATAATCAGGAGTTGGGTCCTATATGAGCAGGTTATGGTCATGTATGAGACAGTATATGTTACATGCAGCATTTAATCATATCTCCATTGTCACATGTAGGTGCGGGAGGCTCTGCAGTCCGTCCCTGGTACATATGAAGAGTTCCTCAACCTGATCTATGAATTTGAGACGAGAGGAGACAAGAGGACGGCGGTCGACCTATATGAGAGTCTACGGCAGCTCCTTCAGGATTGGCCTCAGTTGCTCAAGGACTTTGCTGCTTTTCTACTCCCAGAGCAGGCCCTGGAGTGTGGATTGGTCAGTGTCCTCTGTGGGAACATAGTGGGGTGACAGAGAGAGTCTAGGACAGGCCTGGCCAATCCCCAGCATGCTGAGAGCTGGCCTGGGACCTGGAGAGCCACAAGTTGGCCAGGCCTGCTCCAGGACGTTATGTTTGGCTGAAGCTCTTTATTAGTGTGTGACCTGTTAAACGTCTCTTCCCCAGTTTGAAGAGCAACAAGCCTTTGACAAGAGCCGAAAATTTCTCCGTCAGCTGGAGATCTGTTTTCTGGAAAACCCAGCACAACACCAGAAGATCATTAAACTGCTCCAGAGCTGCGCAGAATGTCCCCTACAGGAGATAGGAAAGGTTGGTATTCCCCATGCAGTGTGTTCTCTTGCCCCATGTCTGCCCCGTGCAGGGTTCTCACTTCATGTCATTGTTTTGCTGCAGCTGAAGACACAGATGTGGCAGCTCCTGAAAGGTCACATTCATCTCCAGGAAGAGTTTTCTCTCTTCTTCGACCAGCTCAGGCCACCAGCCAGTCGAATGGGGGATTTTGAAGTTATGAACTGGACCGAGGACAAGGAGTACAAGGTGAGTAGACGAGAACGGAGGGAACTTATACAGATATCATGGGACAATTCATTCTATATATTTAATGCATTCATGTATATCTGAAGAAACTGTGTAAAACTACCTGGGTGTCATTCACTCCCGATCTTTTTATACTAATATAATGTTTACTAGATCACTCTCATTTACATAAGGAAACTTCTGTTGGAAGATGAAGGAAATAACAGTAATACAGCAATCATGATATATAGGCAATAATTTCTATGAGTGTAGTTATATACTAGTTATTGGTAACCTCCCGTTACTGGAAGGTAGATTGTGCTGTGCATATGGTTCTGTCCAGTGTTCTTCAACCAAGCTCTATGGTGTTATGAGAGGTATGGATGGCTACCTAAGAGATGACTAGCGCAATACAGTGCTCCCTGCACTGAGGGCACGCTCTCACTACAGCGAGGTGAGTGCAGTCATGGATTGTACTAAAGCTGTAAAACAACAAGTTGTGCACATAGGCATCACCGGAATTTTGTTGTTGAAGCTCCTGCCAGTACATGGGTTATTCAGACGTACTGATAGCTGCTCAGAAGACGGCTGACCTCTCTCTGGCATATATAAAGGTCCTCGTACCTGTGCTCAGCTGTGCCCAGTGGTGATTGGCTGCCATCCCTGGGGAGGAACAGCCTCCCATGTGTCCCTAGGAGCGTGGCACCGTTTTCTACATTGCTGTCGTTCCTGGAGTGTCAGACAGGACAGACAAATATTAAGGCTAGTGGATATGAGAGCTCCCTCTGGGTTATTCCCAAAGAGCCCGATCCATGCTCCAGGGTCTTTTGGACGCAACGGTTGGAGTGAAAACCCCATTTCCTTTTGAGGTTCCAGAACCAAACCTCTCTGGTGCCCAAGATAGCCAGTTACTTCCATCCAGTATTGGACCTATAGCCCTCACAGAAGCGATTCAGGATGGAATGTGGTGTATTGGTGAGACATGAGAGAAGGGAGCTTCTGGCATCCTGGGATGTGAATGACACAGATCTACACATCCTCATCTGGGGCGCACATGTCATTGGTTCGTTGGGTACTTACCAAGGTCATGGCTTTCACAGTACTAAATAAATAAATAAATAAAAAAATCGCCTTTATTTTTCTATTTAGTTTTCTGTGGGTAGATAAAATCTTTTTCATTGACCATAGCCCTTGGGTCAGTGTACAGGACAGTTGTGTAGCAGATACAGAGGTTGAGGTGTTGAGGTCCAAGTAATCGACTAATTGGATGTGTGTGGATTATGGATAGAACAGGACATTTGTGATGTGTTGTGCATGAAAATGGTTTTGTTTTGTTCTCCATAGTTTGATGGCTTTGAAGAAGTCACCCTACCGGATGATGAAGAGGAGGAGGAACAGAATAAGATGCCCTCCGCTCAGAGGAACAAGAAACGGAAAGACCCTAGTCAAGGACAGGACAAGGTAAGGCGGAGCTGACCTCTGCAGGTCATGGACTGTCCTTCGCTCAGAAGTCAGACTGTCAATGGTGGTCTAGATCTTGAATCATTTGTGTAAAACACCTGCTAGGTTGTCGTATAACTGTGACATATTGCCGCCTAAAGTATGGATCATCGATCCCTATATAAAGATGGCACCAAAGTACATAGATTTAAAGTAAACGCTGCCTTTATGGTCCATCCAGCTCTAATAGTACGTACCAATGATGCATGACAAGTGGTCATGTTTCAGGACAGTTTTTGGATACACCCAGTCAGAGGCCATTCCAAGAAAAGAGGATTTTTTTTCTCCTTAATTTATTTTAATTCTTTAGGAGGCCTGTTATATCCATGTATTAGAACCCACCCGTTTCTTTCCCTTTAGATCGTATTTTCTTTTCTAGCAGAATAATTCTTCCTGTTCTTGACTCCACCTCGCTGTAGTGGGTGAGTTGTTCATTGCCCCCTGGTTATCCATAAGGGAAGACTGTGATATTACATATTAATGGTTAGCATCAGGCAACAGCTCAGGGTACAATGGGGTATCTGTGATTACCAAATATGGGACAGGGTCCACTCGTTACTGTAACACACAGACTCCGGTGTGGGATCGCTGCTTTCAGTGTATCTGTAATTGCAGGACGCGGACTGGATGGATGGTGGGAAAGATTGTCCATGTTCTTGTCATGAGGGTGGAACAGAGCAACGACTGAAGCGTTGTAAGAGAAGGATGTGCAGTCACTGCAGCAGTAAGGTGGGTGCCATAGTCTGATTTACTTCTAGAAATGATGTGGTCAACATGTAACGTGTCCTGTTCATGATTGTACTCCTTGTTCCCAGAAATCCACGGATGTGGCAGGACCGCAGGCTGCTTTTCGACAGGGAACTTCCATGAAGGAACCAGGTGAGTTCCACTGGTGATCAGTACTTCCTGGCTGTCTCTGCATTCAGTCTGTGGTTACTATGTTAAGTCTTCATTTCTGTTCCAGGCTCAAAGAGCGTGTCCTCAGAGGACCGGCCAACCCCAGGGGCCCGAGGACCTGCAAGCAACCGAGGGTTGTCCATTCCAGAGAGTAATGTGTCTGCACAGAGATCTCGCTCAGTATCTACCGCACGTGGGGTCCTAGGGACTGATAGTACCAGTAAACCAAGACCTCAGTCTAAGGACAATACCCGGACCACGTCCCGGGGTGGTCGGAGGCTTCACACAGTAAAGGGTCCACATCCTGCTGCAGTAGCAGAGAAAGATGAAGACACTGCTCAACCGAAGACAAATCCCTCCGTAGAAAGTGTTACGGATCACACAGAGACCTCTGTAGAGTGTCCCCCTCTATGTTCTACACTACCCACCACCCCCTCTGTCTCTCACCTGGACGTAGACCTCTCCAGCACAACAGAGTCTCTCCAACCTTCTGATGCCAGCGAGCGGGAGGAACAGACCAACACTGTGTGCGCCAAGAACATTAAAGTCAGTTCTAGCGGTGAGAAGGTCATCCTGTGGACCAGGTAGGTGGTCATGTATGTGTCATACTACAGGCATCCATGTCCTGGGAGCTGAAGACCTTTATATATCAGATATACATACACGTAGCTTTAGAAGAGAATGGATACTAGCATAAAGGAGAAGTCTGCACCTGTAGTACTGCCACTAAAGTCCTAGCGCAGGCTGTGGGGTTTGTATTTTAGCGATTAATGGAGATACCTTTTATTAACTTGTAACTGCAGCCGCTCTGTAATGTGATCTCTGCTGCTAGTATGAATCCAGAGGGAGAGCGACTGATGTACTGTTAGTAGCCTGGGTGTTTCAGCATCGAGATGGCTCATAATAATGTCCGGCACTGATTACGTTCTGTATCGCCAAGCGCACGCTCCTCATGCCACAAAGAGGTTTCCAGGTGTAGTAGTTGAGAGAAGCAGGGTCAGCGCAGAGCACCGAGAGGGGAGAAATCAGACAGATGGGGCAATAGGACTGTTAGAAGGGTGTCAGCATAATAGCATATAAGGGTTCCCATGAAGATAGTCTCACGTGAGACTGCTACTTTCTACCCTCCCTCGGTCACCATCTATGAAGCTGGGAATGTGTCTCCAGGGACAACATTGTATCTGCCCTGTTCTATAATCCTTGTGTTGTGTTGTATCGTATGGTGAGGAAGTTGAGGGGTTTTGGACTCCCCTGATCTACTAAACAGAGCTCAATGGCCAGCGGGTATATTGGCAGTAATTAGGAGGATTTCTCCGGCTTTCTGGCCCTAGAGGAGTAGGGAGTTTTCTCTGGGCTGCGCTGTGCCTGCAGGGAGGGGGGGGGGGGGGGTGGGTGGTGGGGTGGGGTGGGGTGGGTGGTGGGTGGTGGGGTGCTAGAGTGCTAGAGCCCTTCAGGGTCCCCCTGTGGGGTTTGGAACATGTCCTGTGGGTCAGACTGTCCCAATACAGAGTACGGTTTGTGCTGTAATTCTAAGGGTATGTTTTGTAGACGTTTAGATCTTCATTTACTCTATTTCTATTATGAAGATTTTCTCCAGGTTTTTTTTTTGGACAGGAGAATACTGTACCTATAATCTCCACTAAGAATAAGTTGAAGTAACTCTGAGATTATCTAGAATCACTTTACGCACAGTCCCTGGGTCAGTGATTGGGAGCGGGAGTGGCTGGGTCTGACAGGTCACTGACATGTTCTGTGTCTCACGTGTAGGGAGGCGGACAGAGTGATCCTCACCATGTGTCAGGAGAAAGGCGCCCACGACGAGACGTTTGAAGCCGTCTCCGTCCAGCTGGGAAACAAGAGCGCGTCTGAGGTGAGACCCCCAATCACGTTTTACACACCCATCCCTTGTGTTGTGAGTGAAGCTGCAGGTTATCTGGTCTAATTACTTTCTATTATCTAGGCAATATGTAAGAGAGAGCAGCCTGTCCGATAAGGGTCCACCTGCACCAGCATATTCCTAAGGATGTAAGCTCAGAGCGCTACTGCGCATGTTGGTGCTATAATACTGTGCTACCCCACCCCCGCCACTACTGCCAGGGGCCATGCAGCAGTTTATAGGGTGATTATATAGCAACAAGGACAACCTACACCCAGTATATTCCTAAGGATGTAAGCTCAGAGCGATACTGCGCATGTTGGTGCTATAATACTGTGCTACCCCACCCCCGCCACTACTGCCAGGGGCCATGCAGCAGTTTATAGGGTGATTATATAGCAACAAGGACAACCTACACCCAGTATATTCCTAAGGATGTAAGCTCAGAGCGATACTGCGCATGTTGGTGCTACCCCCCCCCCCCACTACTGCCAGGGGCCATGCAGCAGTTTATAGGGTGATTATATAGCAACAAGGACAACCTACACCCAGTATATTCCTAAGGATGTAAGCTCAGAGCGATACTGCGCATGTTGGTGCTACCCCACCCCCACTACTGCCAGGGGCCATGCAGCAGTTTATAGGGTGATTATATAGCAACAAGGACAACCTACACCCAGTATATTCCTAAGGATGTAAGCTCAGAGCGCTACTGCGCATGTTGGTGCTATAATACTGTGCTACCCCACCCCCCCCCTACTGCCAGGGGCCATGCAGCAGTTTATAGGGTGATTATATAGCAACAAGGACAACCTACACCCAGTATATTCCTAAGGATGTAAGCTCAGAGCGCTACTGCGCATGTTGGTGCTATAATACTGTGCTACCCCACCCCCCCCTACTGCCAGGGGCCATGCAGCAGTTTATAGGGTGATTATATAGCAACAAGGACAACCTACACCCAGTATATTCCTAAGGATGTAAGCTCAGAGCGCTACTGCGCATGTTGGTGCTATAATACTGTGCTACCCCACCCCCCCCTACTGCCAGGGGCCATGCAGCAGTTTATAGGGTGATTATATAGCAACAAGGACAACCTACACCCAGTATATTCCTAAGGATGTAAGCTCAGAGCGCTACTGCGCATGTTGGTGCTATAATACTGTGCTACCCCACCCCCCCCTACTGCCAGGGGCCATGCAGCAGTTTATAGGGTGATTATATAGCAACAAGGACAACCTACACCCAGTATATATTCTCATCCTGTCACTTTACTGCTTCCCAAGTGGGATCAGATGTAAGGAATTGTGGAAATATGCCGCCATTTCTGTGTATAATCTACACTTACATCTGTGCAGAGTATTTTACTGGCATTTATTTTTATTCTTAACAGAGACATAAACATTCTGATTTTCACACTTCCTCACCAGGTGTCTCAGCGTTTCCGAGAGCTGATTAACCTCTTCCAGACAGGATCCGTCACCAGCTCAGATGAGGAGGAAGAGGAAGAAAGTGCTGGGCTTGGCAATCAGATCGCCTCGGATCTGGACGACTAGGATTGGGGCAGAGCGGACTCTTGTACAGATTAGTTTAGGATGTTTTGTTTGTGACATTAAAGTCGGCAGAAATGCTGGGACTTGGAGGAACTGGTCTGTGTTTCCGCTTGCTGCAGCGTGGTTAGTACGGTTTGGGTGGTGGTCACTGTTTGCTCAGTCGCTGTCGTCATCAGTCTCCACCTCCCGTGTCCTATAGCAGTGAGAGAGGCTGCGCAGCTCGTTAACGGCCTCCGTAAAGTCCTCTTGTTCCACGCCGGCGGTCTCGAAGTTCACCCATCGCCTGATGTCCAGCTTGCTCACCTCGTCGCACAAGCTGCGTAGACTGTGGTGCAGTGCGCTGGGCGCCTGGAGAGCCGTCATTACCGGCACACGATCTACAACTGAGGAAAACCTTCATCATACACGGGAGCCGCACTTAGTACTCGTGTCACCTTAAATAAGTGGCTGCAGATTATCACAGCTCAGTGTTTCTGTGTCCACTATTATAGAGTTCTCGGTGGTATAATATTATTACAGAAGCGTGGAACGGACGATAAGACCCTGAGCATCTCACCTGCTGGCCCTGGGTCCTCTGCCGTGAAGCCGTCTTTGGTCACATACGGAGAGAAGAACTGGGGGAACGTGGGTCCCAGCGTGGCGGGGGTCTGCAGCAGATGGGATACGCTGTGGGAGACAATGTTAGGGAACAAGTGGGAAAAGCAGACAAGACAGTCATTATAAAATGTAGTAGGGACTAGTCCCCTCCCACCTGGGACTAATATATTACAAGTAGAAATGTGGGGACAGTTCTATAGATCTTTACCAACATAACAGAGGACAGTAACCTGTACCTTACAAATATCCCCCCTCCAAAGAATTACGCTGCACTCGGTACAATACACCGATCATTGCATCAAGAAATAACCCCAGCCTGGACTATACAGCACTAGGGCAGGTATAACTAGCTGATGTGGGTGATATACATTATAGGGGACACAATCATCGCTTTCCATTTTTATCTTCACATATTCTTATAAACTAAAACAAAATACCACAAAACATTGGTCTGGTTGTTACTCCCAGCGTGCTGCAGCCCCTCCCTCTTGTCCTGGTCATGTGACAGCAGCACTGAGCATGCTCCCGCCAGTACACGGCTGTAACAGACGGCTAGTTACCTGTGGGTCAGGGCCGGTACAGACACCCAGCGCTAGGAGCTGCCCTTTCCAGGATCAGCGGGCCCCAGAATAACATGGAAGAGGTCTCGTACCTGACGGTTCGGGGGAAGAGCGCACTCAGGTAGCGCTGCACGACCTCCTCTCCGCTCCCACACGTGTGAAAAGACGACGGCTCTCGTGTCCCGGGAGGAAGGCGGCTATTGGCAGAGAATGGGTTAATGAATGATGGAGAAGCTTTACATCCAATGTTTTTACAACGTCACTGGATCTGCAGGAAGATAACCAGTCCGTCTTCTCTGTGCCGGTGATCAATCACCTAATCTTACAGAGTAATCACCGGTACATAAAAGGTGATAAAATGGCGGCACAGCGGCGCCTACGAATCAATAATAACAGAAGCTTGTACAGCAGACGGGAAACAATGGGGGGAATTCAATCGTTTTCAGCCTTCTACCCCATATACTCATCTTCCTATATTCTGCACCTGTCTTTATGCTAATGAGTAAAAAAAAAATGTGTGTGGTTAATTTAAATCTGATATAGATGTTTATCTATTAATATTCTATAATAGGGCAGCCTGTTGTGGTGTTTACTCATTAGCATAACAAGTCGGGGAAACATATCACAGAATATGGACTCTACCCTCTGGTATAGAATATCCCGTTATTATGGAGCCACACACGGCATTACCAGCTCTGTCGCTCCTCGGGTATTCCTCTCAGCACCACAGACTGCGAGAAGACGGTCCCTTCATCCGCACACACCGACAGAGAGCGCCAAGGAGCGGAGCGCAGGTGAGGGAGCAGAGCATCAGGTAGGAAGGTGGAGGAGCGGATCGGGAACGGGACTGAGCAAGACACTGAAAGCACCTGCAGGAAGGAGACTTATTACATGTATGTCAAGGTACACGCCACATGCACTATGTATGTCACAGTACAAACCTTCCTTCCGCTGAAGTTTAGGGTCTCGGCAAGATGCATCATGGACAGACAGGGGGTGGACATCCGATAAGGAGACGTCAGTGTATCTAGCGCCACCGCTAAAACCGCGCTACTCTCATACTGCCGACTGGCCTGGGAGACAGGAGAGGAGTGACTGATGTATGGGGGTACCAGACAGCACTGGTAGAGCAGGAGGAGGAGAGGGGTACCAGACGGCACTGGTAGAGTGGGAGGAAGGAGGAGAGGGGTACCAGACAGCACTGGTAGAGCGGGAGGAAGGAGGAGAGGGGTACCAGACAGCACTGGTAGAGCAGGAGGAGGAGGAGAGGGCTGCCAGACAGCACTGGTAGAGCAGGAGGAGGAGGAGGAGAGGGGAGCCAGACAGCACTGGTAGAGCGGGAGGAGAGGGCTGCCAGACAGCACTGGTAGAGCAGGAGGAGGAGAGGGCTGCCAGACGGCACTGGTAGAGCAGGAGGAGGAGAGGGCTGCCAGACAGCACTGGTAGAGCAGGAGGAGGAGAGGGCTGCCAGACGGCACTGGTAGAGCAGGAGGAGGAGAGGGCTGCCAGACGGCACTGGCAGAGCAGGAGGAGGAGAGGGCTGCCAGACGGCACTGGTAGAGCGGGAGGAAGGAGGAGAGGGGTACCAAACAGCACTGGTAGAGCAGGAGGAGGAGAGGGCTGCCAGACAGCACTGGTAGAGCAGGAGGAAGGAGGAGAGGGGTACCAAACAGCACTGGTAGAGCAGGAGGAGGAGAGGGCTACCAGACAGCACTGGTAGAGCAGGAGGAGAGGAGAGCCAGACAGCACTGGTAGAGCGGGAGGAGGAGGAGAGGGGTGCCAGACAGCACTGGTAGAGCAGGAGGAGAGGAGAGCCAGACAGCACTGGTAGAGCGGGAGGAGGAGGAGAGGGGTGCCAGACAGCACTGGTAGAGCAGGAGGAGGAGAGGGCTACCAGACAGCACTGGTAGAGCAGGAGGAGGAGAGGGCTGCCAGACAGCACTGGTAGAGCAGGAGGAGGAGAGGGCTGCCAGACAGCACTGGTAGAGCAGGAGGAGGAGAGGGCTGCCAGACAGCACTGGTAGAGCAGGAGGAGGAGAGGGCTGCCAGACAGCACTGGTAGAGCGGGAGGAAGGAGGAGAGGGGTACCAAACAGCACTGGTAGAGCAGGAGGAGGAGAGGGCTGCCAGACGGCACTGGTAGAGCGGGAGGAAGGAGGAGAGGGGTACCAAACAGCACTGGTAGAGCAGGAGGAGGAGAGGGCTGCCAGACAGCACTGGTAGAGCAGGAGGAGGAGAGGGCTGCCAGACAGCACTGGTAGAGCGGGAGGAAGGAGGAGAGGGCTGCCAGACAGCACTGGTAGAGCGGGAGGAGAGGGCTGCCAGACAGCACTGGTAGAGCGGGAGGAGAGGGCTGCCAGACAGCACTGGTAGAGCGGGAGGAGAGGGCTGCCAGACAGCACTGGTAGAGCAGGAGGAGGAGAGGGCTACCAGACAGCACTGGTAGAGCAGGAGGAGGAGAGGGCTACCAGACAGCACTGGTAGAGCAGGAGGAGGAGAGGGGTACCAGACGGCACTGGTAGAGCAGGAGGAGGAGAGGGCTGCCAGACGGCACTGGTAGAGCAGGAGGAGGAGTGGGCTACCAGACGGCACTGGTAGAGCAGGAGGAGGAGAGGGCTGCCAGACAGCACTGGTAGAGCAGGAGGAGGAGAGGGCTGCCAGACAGCACTGGTAGAGCAGGAGGAGGAGAGGGCTGCCAGACAGCACTGGTAGAGCAGGAGGAGGAGAGGGCTGCCAGACAGCACTGGTAGAGCAGGAGGAGGAGAGGGCTGCCAGACAGCACTGGTAGAGCAGGAGGAGGAGAGGGCTGCCAGACAGCACTGGTAGAGCAGGAGGAGGAGAGGGCTGCCAGACAGCACTGGTCGAGCAGGAGGAGGAGAGGGCTACCAGACAGCACTGGTAGAGCAGGAGGAGAGGGCTATCAGACAGCACTGGTAGAGCGGGAGGAAGGAGGAGGAGAAGGGTACCAGACAGCACTGGTAGAGCGGGAGGAGGAGAGGGGTACCAGGCAGCACTGGTAGAGCGGGAGGAGGAGAGGGGTACCAGGCAGCACTGGTAGAGCGGGAGGAGGAGAGGGGTACCAGGCAGCACTGGTAGAGCGGGAGGAGGAGAGGGGTACCAGGCAGCACTGGTAGAGCGGGAGGAGGAGAGGGGTACCAGACAGCACTGGTAGAGCGGGAGGAGGAGAGGGGTACCAGACAGCACTGGTAGAGCGGGAGGAGGAGAGGGGTACCAGACAGCACTGGTAGAGCGGGAGGAGGAGAAGGGTACCAGACAGCACTGGTAGAGCGGGAGGAGGAGAGGGGTACCAGGCGACACTGGTAGAGCGGGAGGAGGAGAGGGGTACCAGACGGCACTGGTAGAGCGGGAGGAGGAGAGGGGTACCAGACGGCACTGGTAGAGCGGGAGGAGGATAGGGGTACCAGACGGCACTGGTAGAGCGGGAGGAGGAGAGGGCTGCCAGACAGCACTGGTAGAGCAGGAGGAGGAGAGGGCTGCCAGACAGCACTGGTTGAGCAGGAGGAGGAGAGGGCTACCAGACAGCACTGGTAGAGCAGGAGGAGAGGGCTATCAGACAGCACTGGTAGAGCGGGAGGAAGGAGGAGGAGAAGGGTACCAGACAGCACTGGTAGAGCGGGAGGAGGAGAGGGGTACCAGGCAGCACTGGTAGAGCGGGAGGAGGAGAGGGGTACCAGACAGCACTGGTAGAGCGGGAGGAGGAGAGGGGTACCAGACAGCACTGGTAGAGCGGGAGGAGGAGAGGGGTACCAGACAGCACTGGTAGAGCGGGAGGAGGAGAGGGGTACCAGACAGCACTGGTAGAGCGGGAGGAGGAGAGGGGTACCAGGCGACACTGGTAGAGCGGGAGGAGGAGAGGGGTACCAGGCGACACTGGTAGAGCGGGAGGAGGAGAGGGGTACCAGACGGCACTGGTAGAGCAGGAGGAGGAGAGGGGTACCAGACAGCACTGGTAGAGCGGGAGGAGGAGAGGGGTACCAGACAGCACTGGTAGAGCGGGAGGAGGAGAGGGGTACCAGGCGGCACTGGTAGAGCGGGAGGAGGAGAGGGGTGCCAGACAGCACTGGTAGAGCGGGAGGAGAGGGCTGCCAGACAGCACTGGTAGAGCAGGAGGAGGAGAGGGGTGCCAGACAGCACTGGTCGAGCAGGAGGAGGAGAGGGCTACCAGACAGCACTGGTAGAGCAGGAGGAGAGGGCTGCCAGACAGCACTGGTAGAGCGGGAGGAGAGGGCTGCCAGACAGCACTGGTAGAGCAGGAGGAGGAGAGGGGTACCAGACGGCACTGGTAGAGCGGGAGGAGGAGAGGGGTACCAGACGGCACTGGTAGAGCGGGAGGAGGAGAGGGGTACCAGACAGCACTAGTAGAGCGGGAGGAGGAGAGGGGTACCAGACGGCACTGGTAGAGCGGGAGGAGGAGAGGGGTACCAGACAGCACTAGTAGAGAAGGAGGAGGGAGGTACCAGACATGGGTTCTAGTGTTATCATACACACGTGTTACTTACATCATACAACAGATAAGGAAAGCTAGCTGAGGGGCCTGGCCTCCGGCCTAGGCTGGAGTTTACAGATAAAGGGCAGAGAGCAGAGCTATGGCTGCTGAGTGACACTAGTGCCAGGATACAGTTCATCAGCTGGTACATGCCCTTGTGGAGATCCTATCAGAGAGAGCAGACAGACATTAGGACACCCAATGCGGGTTACTGCTCCCTTCCCAATAATAGGCCGTGTCTACCACCCTCACCCTCTCTCCTGTGGGTACAGGGCAGGTGCCGAAGCTCAGGATGCCACGCCCGGGGTACTCATCATGTAAGAGCTCTGCCATCCTGGCCCCAGCTCCAGAGAAGCCACTATGTAGGTCACAGAGTATCTGGAAACCCTGCAAGGTGGAACAACATCATAGCAGTGTCTAGATTCTTCCCCCCAACCACCTACCTGTGTCCCCGCCACTCACCTGTAAGTAGTCACACTCCTCAGTAAAAAAATGCAGCCTGTCCTCGACCTCATCCAGCTGAGAGGACGCCTTGTAAAGTGCTTCACCCTGGCTGAAAGATTCCAGTCCGTCCATATCACTGCGGTAGAGAGGGGGGGGCGACGTTGTATGGAAGCCCAGGCCTCATTCACACTACAAAGCCTACACATCTCAGGCCAGAGACGTAGTTCTACCTTCACCCCAACTAATCACTTACTGTCACCAGTGTAGCCCCATCTCCCCCAATCCCCACTCACCCACCATGGCTGTGATGGTTCAGGACACACAACGATTTGGGGTGAAGCTGTGTCCGCAGATAGTCAGACCAGTCACCCTCACTGTTCTCTGGTTGATGTGTTTTCTCGCTTTTGGTTGTTACTTGTCGCCCCCTGTCGATTTCTGCAAAGAAATAAAGTTATTGGGCAAAATTATAGCATCTCTATCAACATCAGTTATACGTCCAGACCCTCAGCTCACACTGTCCTCCGAAAGTCATCCACACCCATCACACACGATGGCCAAGACTCCCACTCACACAGTAAATCCCAGCCTTATCTACATCACTCGGATGCCAACTAAAACCACCCCTCACACCACAAGTGTGTGTTATGGTCATAAATGTTACATAACAAATAGTTACTAACGCAAATCAGTCATTTTATTAATGACTTAAGAACATTGATACATGGCCAGAAAGTAGATTTCCCGATTATCTCATGGTGATAACTCTGGAGCTGAGGGTCCTCCATTTACCGTCTGCACATCACACAGTAGACAGTGTTCCTGATACAACATTTAAATGGAGTCACTTTGTATATCACATTATCACAGCAGTATTAGGATAGCACCCGGGAGACACAGAGAGCCCCGTCCTAGTGACTGGAGTTAAACCTGGTCCCCAAACAGGTCCAGATCTCTCTGAACACTAACTTGAATTTTACAGCACATAGGTCAGCAGATCTGGAAATAAAGCCGGCCCAGCTGACATAATGCCCATCGTCATCTCAGACCTTCATATATACAGAAACTTACCTCTGCCACCACCACCTCCTTCCGCCAGTGTTGTTCCCTAATAACAGATATAGATTCCAGTTCATATTCACATTCAAATCTGCTGCCCACCCCCCTATCTCAGCCCGAGGGGAACACGCCTCCACGCCACTCAGCCCCAGGGGAACACGCCTCCACGCCACTCAGCCCCAGGGGAACACGCCTCCACGCCACTCAGCCCCAGGGGAACACGCCTCCACGCCACTCAGCCCCAGGGGAACACGCCTCCACGCCACTCAGCCCCAGGGGAACACGCCTCCACGCCACTCAGCCCCAGGGGAACACGCCTCCACGCCACTCAGCCCCAGGGGAACACGCCTCCACGCCACTCAGCCCCAGGGGAACACGCCTCCACGCCACTCAGCCCCAGGGGAACACGCCTCCACGCCACTCAGCCCCAGGGGAACACGCCTCCACGCCACTCAGCCCCAGGGGAACACGCCTCCACGCCACTCAGCCCCAGGGGAACACGCCTCCACGCCACTCAGCCCCAGGGGAACACGCCTCCACGCCACTCAGCCCCAGGGGAACACGCCTCCACGCCACTCAGCCCCAGGGGAACACGCCTCCACGCCACTCAGCCCCAGGGGAACACGCCTCCACGCCACTCAGCCCCAGGGGAACACGCCTCCACGCCACTCAGCCCCAGGGGAACACGCCTCCACGCCACTCAGCCCCAGGGGAACACGCCTCCACGCCACTCAGCCCCAGGGGAACACGCCTCCACGCCACTCAGCCCCAGGGGAACACGCCTCCACGCCACTCAGCCCCAGGGGAACACGCCTCCACGCCACTCAGCCCCAGGGGAACACGCCTCCACGCCACTCAGCCCCAGGGGAACACGCCTCCACGCCACTCAGCCCCAGGGGAACACGCCTCCACGCCACTCAGCCCCAGGGGAACACGCCTCCACGCCACTCAGCCCCAGGGGAACACGCCTCCACGCCACTCAGCCCCAGGGGAACACGCCTCCACGCCACTCAGCCCCAGGGGAACACGCCTCCACGCCACTCAGCCCCAGGGGAACACGCCTCCACGCCACTCAGCCCCAGGGGAACACGCCTCCACGCCACTCAGCCCCAGGGGAACACGCCTCCACGCCACTCAGCCCCAGGGGAACACGCCTCCACGCCACTCAGCCCCAGGGGAACACGCCTCCACGCCACTCAGCCCCAGGGGAACCCGACTCCCTTCTCCTCAAAAAATCTACCACCGCCTTCCCCTGCTGGCTCCAAGAAACCTGCCACAGATTTCCCACCAGCCCATGGGGACCCTGACGCAATCCCACCCTTTAGGAACACATATTACTACCTCAAACCGCCACAGCCTGCCAACCGCAACACTGGATTCTCGGAGCAAGGGGAACCAGCCCCCCCCCCTCATCATCATCATCATCCCACCCCTGGCCCACAGAGAACATGCCCCCCACACCAGACACAAGATCACAAGATGGAGGGATCGATTATCCACCCCCAAGAGGACCTTGAACCAACATTTCCAGGACCTTAAAAGCAGTAACCTCCAACTAGTATGTTCTCTTTATACACTTGTATCGAACCACACTACACCCTCAGGACATAAATTATAGCGCACTCTACACCCGTCTATTTGGAGCTCTTATCTCCCCATGTACCAGTTACTGGGTCCAGCACTGGCCTCACCTCCTCCATGCTGGGGTCATTCAGAGACGCGGCTTCCTCTCTGTGTATTGTCAGGTTCCCTCTCCTGAAATACAGACAGATTACACTCATCCTGACATTACTATCAGATAATTAGTATAATACATCCACCTTTTGTGTCTCTACAAGAGTCCTGTACAGCAGTCACTGTCACCCAGTGATATCTCTTCCTCTATACACTCAGTTATCCTGGATCACACTACCTAGACTATAGTCATTACTATCAGATAATTAGTATAATACAGCCACCTATTGTGTCTTTACAAGAGCCCTGTACAGCAGTCACTGTCACCCAGTGATATCTCTTCCTCTATACACTCAGTTATCCTGGATCACACTACCTAGACTATAGACATTACTATCAGATAATTAGTATAATACATCCACCTATTGTGTCTCTACAAGAGTCCTGTACAGCAGTCACTGTCACCTGGTGATATCTCTTCCTCTATACACGGTTATCCTGGATCACACTACCTAGACTATAGACATTACTATCAGATAATTAGTATAATACAACCACCTATTGTGTCTTTACAAGAGCCCTGTACAGCAGTCACTGTCACCCAGTGATATCTCTTCCTTTATACACTCAGTTATCCTGGATCACACTACCTAGACTATAGACATTACTATCAGATAATTAGTATAATACATCCACCTATTGTGTCTCTACAAGAGTCCTGTACAGCAGTCACTGTCACCTGGTGATATCTCTTCCTCTATACACTCAGTTATCCTGGATCACACTACCTAGACTATAGACATTACTATCAGATAATCAGTATAATACATCCACCTATTGTGTCTCTACAAGAGCCCTGTACAGCAGTCACTGTCACCCAGTGATATCTCTTCCTCTATACACTCAGTTATCCTGGATCACACTACCTAGACTATAGACATTACTATCAGATAATTAGTATAATACATCCACCTATTGTGTCTCTACAAGAGTCCTGTACAGCAGTCACTGTCACCTGGTGATATCTCTTCCTCTATACACTCAGTTATCCTGGATCACACTACCTAGACTATAGACATTACTATCAGATAATTAGTATAATACAACCACCTATTGTGTCTCTACAAGAGTCCTGTACAGCAGTCACTGTCACCTGGTGATATCTCTTCCTCTATACACTGAGTTATCCTGGATCACACTACCTAGACTATAGACATTACTATCAGATAATTAGTATAATACATCCACCTATTGTGTCTCTACAAGAGCCCTGTACAGCAGTCACTGTCACCCGGTGATATCTCTTCCTCTATACACTCAGTTATCCTGGATCACACTACCTAGACTATAGACATTACTATCAGATAATTAGTATAATACAGCCACCTACTGTGTCTCTACAAGAGTCCTGTACAGCAGTCACTGTCACCCAGTGATATCTCTTCCTCTATACACTCAGTTATCCTGGATCACACTACCTAGACTATAGTCATTACTATCAGATAATTAGTATAATACAGCCACCTATTGTGTCTCTACAAGAGTCCTGTTCAGCAGTCACTGTCACCCAGTGATATCTCTGCCTCTATACACTCAGTTATCCTGGATCACACTACCTGACTATAGACATTACTATCAGATAATTAATATAATACATCCACCTATTGTGTCTCTACAAGAGCCCTGTACATCAGTCACTGTCACCTGGTGATATCTCTTCCTCTATACACTCAGTTATCCTGGATCACACTACCTAGACTATAGTCATTACTATCAGATAATTAGTATAATACAACCACCTATTGTGTCTCTACAAGAGCCCTGTACAGCAGTCACTATCACCTGGTGATATCTCTTCCTCTATACACTCAGTTATCCTGGATCACACTACCTAGACTATAGACATTACTATCAGATAATCAGTATAATACAGCCACCTATTGTGTCTCTACAAGAGCCCTGTACAGCAGTCACTGTCACCCAGTGATATCTCTTCCTCTATACACTCAGTTATCCTGGATCACACTACCTAGACTATAGTCATTACTATCAGATAATTAGTATAATACAGCCACCTATTGTGTCTTTACAAGAGCCCTGTACAGCAGTCACTGTCACCCGGTGATATCTCTTCCTCTATACACTGAGTTATCCTGGATCACACTACCTAGACTATAGACATTACTATCAGATAATTAGTATAATACATCCACCTATTGTGTCTCTACAAGAGTCCTGTACAGCAGTCACTGTCACCTGGTGATATCTCTTCCTCTATACACTGAGTTATCCTGGATCACACTACCTAGACTATAGACATTACTATCAGATAATTAGTATAATACATCCACCTATTGTGTCTCTACAAGAGCCCTGTACAGCAGTCACTGTCACCTGGTGATATCTCTTCCTCTATACACTCAGTTATCCTGGATCATACTACCTAGACTATAGACATTACTATCAGATAATTAGTATAATACAACCACCTATTGTGTCTCTACAAGAGTCCTGTACAGCAGTCACTGTCACCTGGTGATATCTCTTCCTCTATACACTCAGTTATCCTGGATCACACTACCTAGACTATAGACATTACTATCAGATAATTAGTATAATACAACCACCTATTGTGTCTCTACAAGAGTCCTGTACAGCAGTCACTGTCACCTGGTGATATCTCTTCCTCTATACACTCAGTTATCCTGGATCACACTACCTAGACTATAGACATTACTATCAGATAATTAGTATAATACATCCACCTATTGTGTCTCTACAAGAGTCCTGTACAGCAGTCACTGTCCCCCACTGATATCTCTTCCTCTACACACTCATCCAGACTGTAATAATCAGCAGCCTGGTTCAGTGGCTGATTTGGTCAAGCGATACCAGTAAGAACGGTCAGTAACAGAAGCCCTATACATGGGGGTAACCAGCTGGGATGGCAGACTCGCCCATCATGTCACACTGGAGTTCTAGTGAGGGTGGTATAAGGGGTAATGTATACGCTCCACCACCATATGAAGGCTGCGTAGCATTATACAGGTCACTGATCTCCGAGGAGACCCCAATATCATAATACATTTACTTTACACACATTCCTAATGAGCACTGGAGTGATGACATCACAACTCACCAATTATACATATGATTATATTATAAATTGGACACTTTATTGCTTATACTAAAGCTGGCAGTTGATGTAGTTTTATTCTGCCTGTTATCATCTCTGGGGGCTGAGGAATATTCTGTACCCTGACTGGGTCCAGTCTCCCTGTTATTTCTATAGCACCAATGTGACCTCTGACCGGGTCAGCTGTGATCATCTCTACATGTCTTCCTGTAATAAGGTCTCACCATGCCGGAGTACGGTGCATCGTCTCCCGGTCCTCGTACAAACAGCCTTCTTCCCTCACCGAGCGGACACTCCCTAGAACACAGGAAGGGTAGTAAGGATCACCCTTTATCACAGCGCTGACCCATACACCCGTCACTCACCCTTCACATCCAGGACAATGAGACGCGGCGTGTAGGTCTCCACCCCATGTAGCGTCATCCCGCGCCGGAATAGGACATTGCTGGAGATCTCCGGGTCCAAGCGTCGTCTGTCTGACTGGTGAGAGAGCTCTGCCTCCTGAGGGGGGAGATGGGGGAATGAGGGGTCCGAAACTCAACTTCTCTCCTCCACCTACCCGTGACCTTGGATCATTTACCTGATCTCTCTATACTCAAGTAGTCCACTTCTGCCCCCAGGGGCACCTATTTCATACTACTGCCACCCTATCCGCCTGCAACACTGTGTACCTGCCCCTCCTACACCGCTTATTGCCCCATACTCCCCCCACAGTCTACCCCACCCTCCTGCCCCTCTCACACCGCTCATTGACCCATACTCCCCCCCCCCCACATTCTACCCCACCCTCCTGCCCCTCTCACACCGCTCATTGTCCCATACTCCCCCCACACGGTCTACCCCACCCTCCTGCCCCTCTCACACCGCTCATTGTCCCATACTCCCCCCACACGGTCTACCCCACCCTCCTGCCCCTCACACCGCTCATTGTCCAATACTCCCCCCACACGGTCTACCCCACCCTCCTGCCCCTCTCACACCGCTCATTGTCCCATACTCCTCCCCACACGGTCTACCCCACCCTCCTGCCCCTCTCACACCGCTCATTGTCCCATACTCCCCCCACACAGTCTACCTCACCCTCCTGCCCCTCTCACACCGCTCATTGTCCCATACTCCCCCCACACAGTCTACCCCACCCTCCTGCCCCCCTCACACCGCTCATTGTCCCATCCTCCCCCCACAGTCTATCCCACCCTCCTGCCCCCCTCACAACGTTCATTGTCCCATACTCCCCCCACACAGTCTATCCCACCCTCCTGCCCCTCTCACACCGCTCATTCTCCCATACTTCCCCCACACGGTCTACCCCACACTCCTGCCCCTCTCACACCGCTCATTGACCCATACTCCCCCCACACGGTCTACCTCACCCTCCTGCTCCTCTCACACCGCTCATTGTCCCATACTCCCCCCACACGGTCTACCCCACCCTCCTGCCCCTCTCACACCGCTCATTGTCCCATACTCCCCCCACACGGTCTACCCCACCCTCCTGCCCCTCTCACACCGCTCATTGTCCCATACTCCCCCCACACGGTCTACCCCACCCTCCTGCCCCTCTCACACCGCTCATTGTCCCATACTCCCCCCAAACGGTCTACCCCATCCTCCTGCCCCTCTCACACCGCTCATTGTCCCATACTCCCCCCACACGGTCTACCCCACCCTCCTGCCCCTCTCACACCGCTCATTGTCCCATACTCCCCCCAAACGGTCTACCCCATCCTCCTGCCCCTCTCACACCGCTCATTGTCCCATACTCCCCCCACACGGTTTACCCCACCCTCCTGCCCCCCTCACACCGCTCATTGTCCCATACTCCCCCCCACACGGTCTACCCCATCCTCCTGCCCCCCTCACACCGCTCATTGTCCCATACTCCCCCCACACGGTCTACCCCATCCTCCTGCCCCTCTCACACCGCTCATTGTCCCATACTCCCCCCACACGGTCTACCCCATCCTCCTGCCCCTCTCACACCGCTCATTGTCCCATACTCCCCCCACACGGTCTACCCCACCCTCCTGCCCCTCTCACACCGCTCATTGTCCCATACTCCCCCCACACGGTCTACCCCACCCTCCTGCCCCTCTCACACCGCTCATTGTCCCATACTCCCCCCACACAGTCTACCCCACCCTCCTGCCCCTCTCACACCGCTCATTGTCCCATACTCCCCCACACAGTCTACCCCACCCTCCTGCCCCTCTCACACCGCTCAGTGTCCCATACTCCCCCCACACGGTCTACCCCACCCTCCTGCCCCTCTCACACCGCTCATTGTCCCATACTCCCCCACACACAGTCTACCCCACCCTCCTGCCCCTCTCACACCGCTCATTGTCCCATACTCCCCCCACACGGTCTACCCCACCCTCCTGCCCCTCTCACACCGCTCATTGTCCCATACTCCCCCCACACGGTCTACCCCACCCTCCTGCCCCCCTCACACCGCTCATTGTCCCATACTACCCCCACACAGTCTACCCCACCCTCCTGCTCCTCTCACACCGCTCATTGTCCCATACTACCCCCACACAGTCTACCCAACCCTCCTGCCCACCTCACACCGCTCTTTGTCCCATACTCCCCCCACACAGTCTACCCCACCGTCCTGCCCCTCTCACACCGCTCATTGTCCCATACTCCCCCCACACAGTCTACCCCACCCTCCTGCCCCTCTCACACCGCTCATTGTCCCATACTCCCCCCACACAGTCTACACCACCCTCCTGCCCCCTCTCACACCGCTCATTGTCCCATACTCCCCCCCCCCCACACAGTCTACCCCATCCTCCTGCCCCTCTCACACCGCTCATTGCCCCATACTCCCCCCACACAGTCTACCCCATCCTCCTGCCCCTCTAACACCGCTCATTGCCCCATACTCCCCCCACACAGTCTACCCCATCCTCCTGCCCCTCTCACACCGCTCATTGTCCCATACTCCCCCCCCCCCCACACGGTCTACCCCATCCTCCTGCCCCTCTCACACCCCTCATTGTCCCATACTCCCCCCACACAGTCTACCCCATCCTCCTGCCCCTCTCACACCGCTCATTGTCCCATACTCCCCCCCCACACGGTCTACCCCATCCTCCTGCCCCTCTCACACCCCTCATTGTCCCATACTCCCCCCCACACGGTCTACCCCACCCTCCTGCCCCTCTCACACCTCTCATTGTCCCATACTCCCCCACACAGTCTACCCCATCCTCCTGCCCCCCTCACACCGCTCATTGTCCCCATACTCCCCCACACAGTCTACCCCATCCTCCTGCCCCTCTCACACCGCTCATTGTCCCATACTCCCCCCACACAGTCTACCCCACCCTCCTGCCCCTATCACACCCCTCATTGTCCCATACTCCCCCCACACGGTCTACCCCACCCTCCTGCCCCTCACACCGCTCATTGTCCCATACTCCCCCCACACGGTCTACCCCACCCTCCTGCCCCTATCACACCGCTCATTGTCCCATACTCCCCCCCACACGGTCTACCCCATCCTCCTGCCCCTCTCACACCCCTCATTGTCCCATACTCCCCCCCCACACGGTCTACCCCATCCTCCTGCCCCTCTCACACCCCTCATTGTCCCATACTCCCCCCCACACGGTCTACCCCACCCTCCTGCCCCTCTCACACCTCTCATTGTCCCATACTCCCCCACACAGTCTACCCCATCCTCCTGCCCCCCTCACACCGCTCATTGTCCCCATACTCCCCCACACAGTCTACCCCATCCTCCTGCCCCTCTCACACCGCTCATTGTCCCATACTCCCCCCACACAGTCTACCCCACCCTCCTGCCCCTCTCACACCGCTCATTGTCCCATACTCCCCCCACACAGTCTACCCCACCCTCCTGCCCCTATCACACCCCTCATTGTCCCATACTCCCCCCACACGGTCTACCCCACCCTCCTGCCCCTCACACCGCTCATTGTCCCATACTCCCCCCCACACGGTCTACCCCACCCTCCTGCCCCTATCACACCCCTCATTGTCCCATACTCCCCCACACAGTCTACCCCATCCTCCTGCCCCTCTCACACCGCTCATTGTCCCATACTCCCCCCCACACGGTCTACCCCACCCTCCTGCCCCTCTCACACCCCTCATTGTCCCATACTCCCCCCACACAGTCTACCCCACCCTCCTGCCCCTATCACACCCCTCATTGTCCCATACTCCCCCCACACGGTCTACCCCACCCTCCTGCCCCTCACACCGCTCATTGTCCCATACTCCCCCCACACGGTCTACCCCACCCTCCTGCCCCTATCACACCGCTCATTGTCCCATACTCCCCCCCACACGGTCTACCCCATCCTCCTGCCCCTCTCACACCCCTCATTGTCCCATACTCCCCCCCCACACGGTCTACCCCATCCTCCTGCCCCTCTCACACCCCTCATTGTCCCATACTCCCCCCCACACGGTCTACCCCACCCTCCTGCCCCTCTCACACCTCTCATTGTCCCATACTCCCCCACACAGTCTACCCCATCCTCCTGCCCCCCTCACACCGCTCATTGTCCCCATACTCCCCCACACAGTCTACCCCATCCTCCTGCCCCTCTCACACCGCTCATTGTCCCATACTCCCCCCACACAGTCTACCCCACCCTCCTGCCCCTCTCACACCGCTCATTGTCCCATACTCCCCCCACACAGTCTACCCCATCCTCCTGCCCCTATCACACCCCTCATTGTCCCATACTCCCCCCACACGGTCTACCCCACCCTCCTGCCCCTCACACCGCTCATTGTCCCATACTCCCCCCACACAGTCTACCCCACCCTCCTGCCCCTATCACACCCCTCATTGTCCCATACTCCCCCACACAGTCTACCCCATCCTCCTGCCCCTCTCACACCGCTCATTGTCCCATACTCCCCCCTCAGTCTACCCCACCCTCCTGCCCCTCTCACACCGCTCATTGCCCCATACTCCCCCCACACAGTCTACCCCACCCTCCTGCCCCTCTCACACCGCTCATTGTCCCATACTCCCCCCACACGGTCTACCCCACCCTCCTGCCCCTCTCACACCCCTCATTGTCCCATACTCCCCCCACACGGTCTACCCCACCCTCCTGCCCCTCTCACACCCCTCATTGTCCCATACTCCCCCCACACGGTCTACCCCACCCTCCTGCCCCTATCACACCGCTCATTGTCCCATACTCCCCCCACACGGTCTACCCCACCCTCCTGCCCCTATCACACCGCTCATTGTCCCATACTCCCCCCTCACGGTCTACCCCAACCTCCTGCCCCTCTCACACCGCTCATTGTCCCATACTCCCCCCACACGGTCTACCCCACCCTCCTGCCCCTCTCACACCGCTCATTGTCCCATACTCCCCCCACACGGTCTACCCCATCCTCCTGCCCCTCTCACACCGCTCATTGTCCCATACTCCCCCCACACGGTCTACCCCACCCTCCTGCCCCTCTCACACCGCTCATTGTCCTATACTCCCCCCACACGGTCTACCCCACCCTCCTGCCCCTCTCACACCCCTCATTGTCCCATACTCCCCCCACACAGTCTACCCCACCCTCCTGCCCATCTCACACCGCTCATTGTCCCATACTCCCCCCACACGGTCTACCCCATCCTCCTGCCCCTCTCACACTGCTCATTGTCCCATACTCCCCCCACACGGTCTACCCCATCCTCCTGCCCCTCTCACACCGCTCATTGTCCCATACTCCCCCCACACAGTCTACCCCACCCTCCTGCCCCTCTCAAACCGCTCATTGTCCCATACTCCCCCCACACGGTCTACCCCACCCTCCTGCCCCTCTCACACCGCTCATTGTCCCATACTCCCCCCACACGGTCTACCCCACCCTCCTGCCCCTCTCACACCGCTCATTGTCCCATACTCCCCCCACACAGTCTACCCCACCCTCCTGCCCCTCTCACACCGCTCATTGTCCCATACTCCTCCCCACACAGTCTACCCCACCCTCCTGCCCCTCACACCGCTCATTGTCCCATACTCCCCCCACACGGTCTACCCCATCCTCCTGCCCCTCTCACACCGCTCATTGTCCCATACTCCCCCCCACACAGTCTACCCCACCCTCCTGCCCCTCTCACACCGCTCATTGTCCCATACTCCCCCCTCACAGTCTACCCCACCCTCCTGCCCCTCTCACACCGCTCATTGCCCCATACTCCCCCCCACACAGTCTACCCCACCCTCCTGCCCCTCTCACACCGCTCATTGTCCCATACTCCCCCCCACACAGTCTACCCCACCCTCCTGCCCCTCTCACACCGCTCATTGTCCCATACTCCTCCCCACACAGTCTACCCCATCCTCCTGCCCCTCTCACACCGCTCATTGTCCCATACTCCCCCCACACGGTCTACCCCACCCTCCTGCCCCTCTCACACCGCTCATTGTCCTATACTCCCCCCACACGGTCTACCCCACCCTCCTGCCCCTCTCACACCGCTCATTGTCCCATACTCCCCCCACACAGTCTACCCCACCCTCCTGCCCCTCTCACACCGCTCATTGTCCCATACTCCCCCCACACAGTCTACCCCATCCTCCTGCCCCTCTAACACCGCTCATTGCCCCATACTCCCCCCACACAGTCTACCCCACCCTCCTGCCCCTCTCACACCGCTCATTGTCCCATCCTCCCCCCACAGTCTATCCCACCCTCCTGCCCCCCCTCACAACGTTCATTGTCCCATACTCCCCCCACACAGTCTATCCCACCCTCCTGCCCCTCTCACACCGCTCATTCTCCCATACTTCCCCCACACGGTCTACCCCACACTCCTGCCCCTCTCACACCGCTCATTGACCCATACTCCCCCCACACGGTCTACCTCACCCTCCTGCTCCTCTCACACCGCTCATTGTCCCATACTCCCCCCACACGGTCTACCCCACCCTCCTGCCCCTCTCACACCGCTCATTGTCCCATACTCCCCCCACACGGTCTACCCCACCCTCCTGCCCCTCTCACACCGCTCATTGTCCCATACTCCCCCCACACAGTCTACCCCATCCTCCTGCCCCTCTAACACCGCTCATTGTCCCATACTCCCCCCACAGTCTATCCCACCCTCCTGCCCCTCTCACACCGCTCATTGCCCCCATACTCCCCCCACACGGTCTACCCCATCCTCCTGCTCCTCTCACACCGCTCATTGCCCCCATACTCCCCCCACACAGTCTACCCCACCCTCCTGCCCCTATCACACCCCTCATTGTCCCATACTCCCCCCACACGGTCTACCCCACCCTCCTGCCCCTCACACCGCTCATTGTCCCATACTCCCCCCACACGGTCTACCCCACCCTCCTGCCCCTATCACACCGCTCATTGTCCCATACTCCCCCCCACACGGTCTACCCCATCCTCCTGCCCCTCTCACACCCCTCATTGTCCCATACTCCCCCCCCCCACACGGTCTACCCCATCCTCCTGCCCCTCTCACACCCCTCATTGTCCCATACTCCCCCCCACACGGTCTACCCCACCCTCCTGCCCCTCTCACACCGCTCATTGTCCCATACTCCCCCACACAGTCTACCCCACCCTCCTGCCCCTCTCACACCGCTCATTGCCCCCATACTCCCCCCACACGGTCTACCCCACCCTCCTGCCCCTCTCACACCGCTCATTGTCCCATACTCCCCCCACACAGTCTACCCCACACTCCTGCCCCTCATTGTCCCATACTCCCCCCACACAGTCTACCCCATCCTCCTGCCCCCCTCACACCGCTCATTGTCCCATACTCCCCCCACACGGTCTACCCCACCCTCCTGCCCCTATCACACCGCTCATTGTCCCATACTCCCCCCCCACACGGTCTACCCCATCCTCCTGCCCCTCTCACACCCCTCATTGTCCCATACTCCCCCCCCCACACGGTCTACCCCATCCTCCTGCCCCTCTCACACCCCTCATTGTCCCATACTCCCCCCCACACGGTCTACCCCACCCTCCTGCCCCTCTCACACCGCTCATTGTCCCATACTCCCCCACACAGTCTACCCCACCCTCCTGCCCCTCTCACACCGCTCATTGCCCCCATACTCCCCCCACACGGTCTACCCCACCCTCCTGCCCCTCTCACACCGCTCATTGTCCCATACTCCCCCCACACAGTCTACCCCACACTCCTGCCCCTCACACCGCTCATTGTCCCATACTCCCCCCACACAGTCTACCCCATCCTCCTGCCCCCCCTCACACCGCTCATTGTCCCATACTCCCCCCACACGGTCTACCCCACCCTCCTGCCCCCCTCACACCGCTCATTGTCCCATACTCCCCCACACAGTCTACCCCACCCTCCTGCCCCTCTCACACCGCTCATTGCCCCCATACTCCCCCCACACGGTCTACCCCACCCTCCTGCCCCTCTCACACCGCTCATTGTCCCATACTCCCCCCACACAGTCTACCCCACACTCCTGCCCCTCACACCGCTCATTGTCCCATACTCCCCCCACACAGTCTACCCCACCCTCCTGCCCCCCTCACACCGCTCATTGTCCCATACTCCCCCACACAGTCTACCCCACCCTCCTGCCCCTCTCACACCGCTCATTGCCCCCATACTCCCCCCCACACGGTCTACCCCACCCTCCTGCCCCTCTCACACCGCTCATTGTCCCATACTCCCCCCACACGGTCTACCTCACCCTCCTGCCCCTCTCACACCGCTCATTGTCCCATACTCCCCCCACACGGTCTACCCCACACTCCTGCCCCTCACACCCCTCATTGTCCCATACTCCCCCCCCACAACGGTCTACCCCATCCTCCTGCCCCCCTCACACCGCTCATTGTCCCATACTCCCCCACACAGTCTACCCCCATCCTCCTGCCCCTCTCACACCCCTCATTGTCCCATACTCCCCCACACGGTCTACCCCACCCTCCTGCCCCTCACACCGCTCATTGTCCCATACTCCCCCACACAGTCTACCCCACCCTCCTGCCCCTCTCACACCCCTCATTGTCCCATACTCCCCCACACAGTCTACCCCACACTCCTGCCCCTCTCACACCGCTCATTGTCCCATACTCCCCCACACAGTCTACCCCATCCTCCTGCCCCTCTCACACCGCTCATTGTCCCATACTCCCCCCACACAGTCTACCCCACCCTCCTGCCCCCCTCACACCGCTCATTGTCCCATACTCCCCCCACACGGTCTACCCCACCCTCCTGCCCCCCTCACACCGCTCATTGCCCCATACTCCCCCCCACACAGTCTACCCCATCCTCCTGCCCATCTCACACCGCTCATTGTCCCATACTCCCCCCCACACGGTCTACCCCATCCTCCTGCCCCTCTCACACCGCTCATTGTCCCATACTCCCCCCCCACACGGTCTACCCCACCCTCCTGCCCCTCTCACACCGCTCATTGCCCCATACTCCCCCCCCACACAGTCTACCCCATCCTCCTGCCCATCTCACACCGCTCATTGTCCCATACTACCCCCACACAGTCTACCCCACCCTCCTGCTCCTCTCACACCGCTCATTGTCCCATCCTCCCCCCACACGGTCTACCCCATCCTCCTGCCCCTCTCACACCGCTCATTGTCCCATACTCCCCCCCTCACGGTCTACCCCCACCCTCCTGCCCCTCTCACACCGCTCATTGTCCCATACTCCCCCCCTCACGGTCTACCCCACCCTCCTGCCCCTCTCACACCGCTCATTGCCCCATACTCCCCCCCACACAGTCTACCCCACCCTCCTGCCCCTCTCACACCGCTCATTGCCCCATACTCCCCCCCACACAGTCTACCCCATCCTCCTGCCCATCTCACACCGCTCATTGTCCCATACTACCCCCACACAGTCTACCCCACCCTCCTGCCCCTCTCACACCGCTCATTGTCCCATACTCCCCCCCTCACGGTCTACCCCACCCTCCTGCCCCTCTCACACCGCTCATTGTCCCATACTCCCCCCCTCCACGGTCTACCCCACCCTCCTGCCCCTCTCACACCGCTCATTGCCCCATACTCCCCCCCACACAGTCTACCCCACCCTCCTGCCCCTCTCACACCGCTCATTGTCCCATACTCCCCCCACACGGTCTACCCCATCCTCCTGCCCCCCTCACACCGCTCATTGTCCCATACTCCCCCCAACACGGTCTACCCCACCTCCTGCCCCTCTCACACCGCTCATTGTCCCATACTCCCCCCCACACGGTCTACCCCACCCTCCTGCCCCTCTCACACCGCTCATTGTCCCATACTCCCCCCTCACGGTCTACCCCACCCTCCTGCCCCTCTCACACCGCTCATTGTCCCCATACTCCCCCCACACGGTCTACCTCACCCTCCTGCCCCTCTCACACCGCTCATTGTCCCATACTCCCCCCACACGGTCTACCCCATCCTCCTGCCCCTCTCACACCGCTCATTGTCCTATACTCCCCCCACACGGTCTACCCCACACTCCTGCCCCTCACACCCCTCATTGTCCCATACTCCCCCCCCACACGGTCTACCCCATCCTCCTGCCCCCCTCACACCGCTCATTGTCCCATACTCCCCCACACAGTCTACCCCATCCTCCTGCCCCCTCTCACACCCCTCATTGTCCCATACTCCCCCACACGGTCTACCCCCACCCTCCTGCCCCTCACACCGCTCATTGTCCCATACTCCCCCACACAGTCTACCCCATCCTCCTGCCCCTCTCACACCCCTCATTGTCCCATACTCCCCCACACAGTCTACCCCATCCTCCTGCCCCTCTCACACCCCTCATTGTCCCATACTCCCCCACACAGTCTACCCCACACTCCTGCCCCTCACACCCCTCATTGTCCCATACTCCCCCCCCACACAGTCTACCCCACCCTCCTGCCCCTCTCACACCGCTCATTGTCCCATACTCCCCCCACACGGTCTACCCCATCCTCCTGCCCCTCTCACACCGCTCATTGTCCCATACTCCCCCCACACGGTCTACCCCACCCTCCTGCCCCTCTCACACCGCTCATTGTCCATACTCCCCCCACACGGTCTACCCCACCCTCCTGCCCCTCTCACACCGCTCATTGTCCATACTCCCCCCACACGGTCTACCCATCCTCCTGCCCCTCTCACACCTCTCATTGTCCCATACTCCCCCCACACGGTCTACCCCACCCTCCTGCCCCTCTCACACCGCTCATTGTCCCATACTCCCCCCCACACGGTCTACCTCACCCTCCTGCCCCTCTCACACCGCTCATTGTCCCATACTCCCCCCCACACAGTCTACCCCATCCTCCTGCCCCTCTCACACCGCTCATTGTCCCATACTCCCCCCACACAGTCTACCCCACCCTCCTGCCCCTCTCACACCGCTCATTGTCCCATACTCCCCCCCACACAGTCTACCCCACCCTCCTGCCCCTCTCACACCGCTCATTGTCCCATACTCCCCCCCCACACAGTCTACCCCATCCTCCTGCCCCTCTCACACCGCTCATTGCCCCATACTCCCCCCACACGGTCTACCCCACCCTCCTGCCCCTCTCACACCGCTCATTGTCCCATACTCCCCCCACACAGTCTACCCCACCCTCCTGCCCCTCTCACACCGCTCATTGTCCTATACTCCCCCCCACACAGTCTACCCCATCCTCCTGCCCCTCTCACACCGCTCATTGCCCCATACTCCCCCCACACGGTCTACCCCATCCTCCTGCCCCTCTCACACCGCTCATTGTCCCATACTCCCCCCTCACGGTCTACCCCACCCTCCTGCCCCTCTCACACCGCTCATTGTCCCATACTCCCCCCACACGGTCTACCCCACCCTCCTGCCCCTCACACCGCTCATTGTCCCATACTCCCCCCACACGGTCTACCCCATCCTCCTGCCCCTCTCACACCCCTCATTGTCCCATACTCCCCCCACACAGTCTACCCCACCCTCCTGCCCCTCACACCGCTCATTGTCCCATACTCCCCCACACAGTCTACCCCATCCTCCTGCCCCCTCTCACACCGCTCATTGTCCCATACTCCCCCACACGGTCTACCCCACCCTCCTGCCCCTCTCACACCGCTCATTGTCCCATACTCCTCCCCACACGGTCTACCTCACCCTCCTGCCCCTCTCACACCGCTCATTGTCCCATACTCCCCCCCACACAGTCTACCCCATCCTCCTGCCCCTCTCACACCGCTCATTGTCCCATACTCCCCCCACACAGTCTACCCCACCCTCCTGCCCCTCTCACACCGCTCATTGTCCCATACTCCCCCCCCCACACAGTCTACCCCACCCTCCTGCCCCTCTCACACCGCTCATTGTCCCATACTCCCCCCCACACAGTCTACCCCATCCTCCTGCCCCTCTCACACCGCTCATTGCCCCATACTCCCCCCACACGGTCTACCCCACCCTCCTGCCCCTCTCACACCGCTCATTGTCCCATACTCCCCCCACACAGTCTACCCCACCCTCCTGCCCCTCTCACACCGCTCATTGTCCTATACTCCCCCCCACACAGTCTACCCCATCCTCCTGCCCCTCTCACACCGCTCATTGCCCCATACTCCCCCCACACGGTCTACCCCATCCTCCTGCCCCTCTCACACCGCTCATTGTCCCATACTCCCCCCTCACGGTCTACCCCACCCTCCTGCCCCTCTCACACCGCTCATTGTCCCATACTCCCCCCACACGGTCTACCCCACCCTCCTGCCCCTCTCACACCGCTCATTGTCCCATACTCCCCCCACACGGTCTACCCCACCCTCCTGCCCCTCACACCGCTCATTGTCCCATACTCCCCCCACACGGTCTACCCCATCCTCCTGCCCCTCTCACACCCCTCATTGTCCCATACTCCCCCCACACAGTCTACCCCACCCTCCTGCCCCTCACACCGCTCATTGTCCCATACTCCCCCACACAGTCTACCCCACCCTCCTGCCCCTCTCACACCGCTCATTGTCCCATACTCCCCCCACACGGTCTACCTCACCCTCCTGCCCCTCTCACACCGCTCATTGTCCCATACTCCCCCCACACGGTCTACCCCACCCTCCTGCCCCTCTCACACCGCTCATTGTCCCATACTCCCCCCACACGGTCTACCCCACCCTCCTGCCCCTCTCACACCGCTCATTGTCCCATACTCCCCCCACACGGTCTATCCTACCCTCCTGCCCCTCTCACACCGCTCATTGTCCCATACTCCCCCCACACGGTCTATCCTACCCTCCTGCCCCTCTCACACCGCTCATTGTCCCATACTCCCCCCACACGGTCTACCCCATCCTCCTGCCCCTCTCACACCGCTCATTGTCCCATACTCCCCCACACGGTCTACCCCATCCTCCTGCCCCTCTCACACCGCTCATTGTCCCATACTCCCCCACACGGTCTACCCCATCCTCCTGCCCCTCTAACACCGCTCATTGTCCCATACTCCCCCCACACGGTCTACCTCACCCTCCTGCCCCTCTCACACCGCTCATTGTCCCCATACTCCCCCACACAGTCTACCCCACACTCCTGCCCCTCACACCGCTCATTGTCCAATACTCCCCCCACACGGTCTACCCCACCCTCCTGCCCCTCACACCGCTCATTGTCCCATACTCCCCCCACACGGTCTACCCCATCCTCCTGCCCCTATCACACCGCTCATTGTCCCATACTCCCCCCACACAGTCTACCCCATCCTCCTGCCCCTCTCACACCGCTCATTGTCCCATACTCCCCCCACACGGTCTACCCCATCCTCCTGCCCCTCTAACACCGCTCATTGTCCCATACTCCCCCCACACGGTCTACCCCATCCTCCTGCCCCTCTCACACCGCTCATTGTCCCATACTCCCCCACACGGTCTACCCCATCCTCCTGCCCCTCTCACACCGCTCATTGTCCCATACTCCCCCCACACGGTCTACCCCATCCTCCTGCCCCTCTCACACCGCTCATTGTCCCATACTCCCCCACACGGTCTACCCCATCCTCCTGCCCCTCTCACACCGCTCATTGTCCCATACTCCCCCACACGGTCTACCCCATCCTCCTGCCCCTCTAACACCGCTCATTGTCCCATACTCCCCCCACACGGTCTACCCCACCCTCCTGCCCCTCTCACACCGCTCATTGTCCCATACTCCCCCCACAGTCTATCCCACCCTCCTGCCCCTCTCACACCGCTCATTGTCCCATACTCCCCCCACAGTCTATCCCACCCTCCTGCCCCCCTCACACCGCTCATTGTCCCCATACTCCCCCCACACGGTCTACCCCACACTCCTGCCCCTCACACCGCTCATTGTCCAATACTCCCCCCACACAGTCTACCCCATCCTCCTGCCCCTCACACCGCTCATTGTCCCATACTCCTCCCCACACGGTCTACCCCATCCTCCTGCCCCTCTCACACCGCTCATTGTCCCATACTCCCCCCACACGGTCTACCCCATCCTCCTGCCCCTCTCACACCGCTCATTGTCCCATACTCCTCCCCACACAGTCTACCCCACCCTCCTGCCCCTCTCACACCGCTCATTGTCCCATACTCCCCCCACACAGTCTACCCCACCCTCCTGCCCCCCTCACACCGCTCATTGCCCCATACTCCCCCCCACACAGTCTACCCCACCCTCCTGCCCCTCTCACACCGCTCATTGTCCCATACTCCCCCCCACACAGTCTACCCCACCCTCCTGCCCCTCTCACACTGCTCATTGTCCCCATACTCCCCCCACACAGTCTACCCCACCCTCCTGCCCCTCTCACACCGCTCATTGTCCCATACTCCCCCCCACACAGTCTACCCCACCCTCCTGCCCCTCTCACACCGCTCATTGTCCCCATACTCCCCCCACACAGTCTACCCCACCCTCCTGCCCCCCTCACACCGCTCATTGTCCCATACTCCCCCCACACAGTCTACCTCACCCTCCTGCCCCTCTCACACCGCTCATTGTCCCATACTCCCCCCACATGGTCTACCTCACCCTCCTGCCCCTCTCACACCCCTCATTGTCCCATACTCCCCCCACACAGTCTACCCCACCCTCCTGCCCCTCACACCGCTCATTGTCCCATACTCCCCCCCACACGGTCTACCCCATCCTCCTGCCCCTCTCACACCGCTCATTGTCCCCATACTCCCCCCACACAGTCTACCCCACCCTCCTGCCCCTCTCACACCGCTCATTGTCCCATACTCCCCCCACACAGTCTACCCCATCCTCCTGCCCCTCTCACACCCCTCATTGTCCCATACTCCCCCCACACGGTCTACCCCACACTCCTGCCCCTCTCACACCGCTCATTGTCCCATACTCCCCCCACACGGTCTACCCCACCCTCCTGCCCCTCTCACACCGCTCATTGTCCCATACTCCCCCCACACGGTCTATCCCATCCTCCTGCCCCTCTCACACCGCTCATTGTCCCATACTCCCCCCACACAGTCTACCCCATCCTCCTGCCCCTCTCACACCCCTCATTGTCCCATACTCCCCCCACACGGTCTACCCCACCCTCCTGCCCCTCTCACACCGCTCATTGTCCCATACTCCCCCCAAACGGTCTACCCCATCCTCCTGCCCCTCTCACACCGCTCATTGTCCCATACTCCCCCCACACGGTCTACCCCACACTCCTGCCCCTCTCACACCTCTCATTGTCCCATACTCCCCCCCACACAGTCTACCTCACCCTCCTGCCCCTCTCACACCGCTCATTGTCCCATCCTCCCCCCACAGTCTACCCCATCCTCCTGCCCCTCTCACACCTCTCATTGTCCCATACTCCCCCCCACACAGTCTACCCCACACTCCTGCCCCTCTCACACCCCTCATTGTCCCATACTCCCCCCACACGGTCTACCCCATCCTCCTGCCCCTCTCACACCCCTCATTGTCCCATACTCCCCCCACACGGTCTACCCCACACTCCTGCCCCTCTCACACCGCTCATTGTCCCATACTCCCCCCACACAGTCTACCCCATCCTCCTGCCCCTCTCACACCGCTCATTGTCCCATACTCCCCCCACACGGTCTACCCCACACTCCTGCCCCTCTCACACCTCTCATTGTCCCATACTCCCCCCCCACACAGTCTACCCCACCCTCCTGCCCCTCTCACACCGCTCATTGTCCCATCCTCCCCCCACAGTCTACCCCATCCTCCTGCCCCTCTCACACCTCTCATTGTCCCATACTCCCCCCCACACAGTCTACCCCACACTCCTGCCCCTCTCACACCCCTCATTGTCCAATACTCCCCCCACACGGTCTACCCCACACTCCTGCCCCTCACATTGCCTCTTCTACCCTCCTACCCTATACTTTATATGGCACAAGCCCCCATACCTCACACCCCCCCGGGTCACCCTCACATCCCCCAACCACTATCTGCCCCTAACACTAACCTGCAGGTTCCACCAATGAGTCCCCACGAAGTTCGCATAACTCCCGAGCTGTAGGGTCAGCACCTCCCCGCAGACACCGGCCATGGCCGCTCACGTGTCAGGAAACACCGAGGCCTCACTCAGTGACTAGGCCGAAGCCGGTACCATGACAGCCAGGAATCCGCGTCTGTGATTGGTCAGCGCGCTGTCACTCAGAGCCTTCCTGTAGGCGGAGCGAGGAGGCCAAGCATTCTGCGATAGGCTGAGGCAGGAAGGCGTGGTTATATATAGCACGTGGTCCGCTCTAGTTCTGTTATTCGTGTAGTGTCGTCATAAGGGCGGCGGCCATCTTATTGGTTATCCAGCAGCATCAGTGTTAGTGTATGTGTGAGGTGTAAGACACAGATACTAGATGTCATACTGTGGTGGGACCTAGGATAGTGTCTGTCTCTCTCTCTCTCTCTCTGTATATATATATATTTATATATAGTATCATCTCTCTCTGGATCCTGGGCCCTCTCTTCCAGGGGCCACTTCTGGACTCTGACCTTCCTCGCGGTTTATCCTCTAATACTACATTGTATTATATACATTTTTCTGAGTATCCACTAAATCCGGGTTCTTTCTGGAAGATTGTTTTATGTCTATTTTCACAGTCATATAGGTTATAAGGTTATTTTTTTAACACCCATCTACAGTTCAACATCCAAGTACTAGACTGTACGTAGTGCGTGATGTGAGGTGTCCTCTGGGCCTTGTGGTATAATGTGTCTGCTCTACGGGAGGTACCAGGAAGATCTTTCACCATCTTTACACTATAGTCCACAGCCGACATCTTATCATTTACCCCTCAGGGCGCCAAAGCATCGGCCACTAAACTAGAATATTCCCAAGGATCCAGCACAGCGGGGGGTGAGGGAGGATTCTGACCCCTTTATGAATGCGGAGATGTAACCACAGGACGTGAGCCTATGGAAGGACTCAGACGCCCCAGCGCACCATCATGTACTAACGTATTCAGTCACCTCAGACAGGAACAAGTGTTTATTTTATAGAAATTGAAAATCACACAATGAACTACTCCCAGAATCCCCTACAAAGAGATTGGTGCAAGGAACCCCGCATCTGACAGTCAGTCTCCAGGAATTATCTGTACGAACCTAGCGGGACACCCCCAGATGGGCACAGCGACACAGGGATCCCCCCAGATGGGCACAGCGTCACAGAGATCCCCCCAGATGGGCACAGGGATCCCCCCAGATGGGCACAGCGACACAGGGATCCCCCCAGATGGGCACAGGGATATCTCCAGATGGGCACAGCGACCCCCCCAGATGGGCACAGCGACACAGGGATCCCCCCAGATGGGCACAGGGATCCCCCCAGATGGGCACAGCGACCCCCCCAGATGGGCACAGCGACCCCCCCAGATGGGCACAGGGATCCCCCCATAACAAAATTGTGGTGATGCCGGACCAATACACTGTATTAATAACCTCAGCGCCTGCTCTGTGATAAATACAGACAGACGTCACGTATGTAAAAGTCCCAATGTCTCTGAGGGTAGAGGGGCTTCAGGGATGAACAGTTTATCTGGAATAATCACACAGAGATAAATGTACAGAGGGCTCCTCCTGCGGCGGACAGGTCAGAGGAAAGCGCAAATCTTCTCCATCTCTCGCGGGTTGTAATTACACAGGAAGAGCAGCTCCATCTTCCCCTCCGCCGTCCGGGCTGAAATCACACAACAAGAGGATCGCTCAGTACCAGGGGGTGGTGGATCAGTATACAATCTGTATATACCGTATGTAATATACAGGGGGCGCTATATCATTATATACACTGCATGTAATATACAGGGGGCGCTATATCATTATATACACTGCATGTAATGTACAGCCAGGAGCATAGAGGACGCTATATCATTATATACACTGCATGTAATGTAAGGGGAGGGAAGGGGGGATACATATTAATATACGGTGTAGGGGGGTTCTTACATTTCTCATGCTGCAGCCATTTCCGGTCTATATAATACTGGAAGCAGCTCTCAAACTCCTTCTCGCTGTATTTCTGAACTTGTATCGGAATAAACGGGTCCAGCACTTCGAACGCCTCCTGTGGGATGGGAAGTACACATACATTGTGACCTACGGGATCCTGACCCACAGAGCTTACACTCATTGCCCTCAGTGACTGCCTCCCCCCCTTCTCAGCTCATGTGGAGCCCATTCCTCAGAATATCTCTTTATGAAACCAAGGCTACAGTCTACACAGGTCTTATTATGCTCCTTAGTATGTGTAATTCCTTATACTGCCAGGAGGTGTCTCTGCTGCTCTGAGGTTCAGTCATTGATCTCCAGTAATCTGACTTAATGTAATCCGTAACCTCCAAAGACATAACGCCTATAAACAAGACCTACAACTGAAACCAGTCTATATATAGATTATATAGAAACACCCTTACAAAATAGACAATGCGATTTACAGGAAAAATGACAGCTACTGAAGAGCTCAGCACCAGCAGGACAACAACTGAAGCTTGTCAGTCTGTTATAGTCTATCCAGCACCTGTCACACAAGTGAACTACTGAGCTATTTTCCTGCTCTTGTGACAAGACCATTGTTATGTGTCACTTGCTCTCACTTTATATTTCATGACCAACAGCGTCATTTCCAGGTATACACATCTGGAACTGTTTACTAACCCCCTTCTTAGGACTGCAGCGAGGTTCCCTCTACAAACCATGTGTTCTTATTGGTAGGAGAAAGGATTTAGTAACATAGATTTGTAAACTGGAAACCGACAGAAACATGTCTAAAATGTGACATAAAGAGGTCTACAAAGAGACGTAACTACTGGATAACCAATATACCCCTGGCCTCCATATAAATGTCACATCGTTATGTGGGGGTCACAGCATGAACTGAGAGGGGTAATTACCTTTCCCAGGAGAGCTTGGGGGAGATACGCAGACTTTGGGGAGAACAGAGACCCTCTCTGGTTGACACTCATGACAATAGCGCCACCTGTCTATGAAAAGTAGGAAATAAAGCAGTAAAAGATTAATGGTGGAAACTCCCGGACACATTACCCAGATTACATTTATGACATCCGATATACATCATTCTCCGGACAATCCTGGAATATCACACCTGGGGTCAAGCAGGGGAGGTGAAGAAAGTGTTGAGGCCTATTCACGAGCGGACAGAGCACTAAGGAGCGTTAGTGTCAGGGTGGATATCTGTAACCTGATCATGTCTCAGGGGATCAATAAGTCATCATGGAGAAGACGATTCCAGCACTGGTATATTACATTATGAGCTCCGCTGTTTTCCTGCTCGGTGTATACAGCTCGTGTGACACCACCTTTACCTGGTGTCTCGCTGACACTGGAATGGGGGCAGACTCCGTGTACTTCTTACCCAATCGTTCTTCACCATCTTTCTGAAGTTATGGACGAGCGTCAGCTCCTCAGGAGACACCTGGGACAGACAGAACATCGGGGTTACACTGGGTGGAGACAACAGATGAAGGATATGGGGTCCAGGACCACTTACAAAGCTCTTGTCCTCTTTCTTTAGGGTGGTCTTCCCCCAGAAAGAGTTGGCTCCATCTATGGACACGAGGAGACGGAAAGTGTCTCCCCCACTCTGGCTCTTCAGCTCCTTTAACACCACCCCCACAACGTCACTGGCGCTTTTCACTCGGGTCAGCCCCTGGCGGTCCGAAATAGTATTATAGTAAGAATGTGATATATACAGTACGGCCACTGAACATACAGACTGAAATATCAACTGCTTCTCCAAGTTATATGATCTTTCAAGTTCAACCAAATGTCTGTCAAGTCCCTGGTGTCCATCTGGAGGTTCCTCCCTCATCCCCAATCCCCGGTCCCTCGTCTCTCACCCCCCGTCCCCGGTCTCTCGTCTCTCACCCCCCGTGCCCGGTCCCTCGTCTCTCACCCCCGCTCCCTTGTCTCTCATCCCGGGTCCCCCATCTCTCGCCCCCGTCCCTGCTCCCTCGTCTCTCACCCCCCCCCCCCGTCCCTCCTCCCCCCTTGTCTCTCACCCCCGCTCCCTCGTCTCTCGCCCGCCGGTCCCTCGTCTCTCCTCCCCCCAGTCCCCGGTCCCTCATCTCGCCTCCCCTGTCCCAGCTCCCTCGTCTCTCATCCCCAGTTCCCCGTCTCTCACCCCCCCGTCCCCTCGTCTCTCACCCCCCGTCCCTCCTCCCCCGTCCCTCGTCTCTCCTCCCCCGTCCCCTTCTGTCTCCTCTTTCCTCTTACATCCTCGGTCCCTTGTCTTTCCTCCCCAGCTCCCTCATCTCTCAACCCCGGTACCCACTCCCTCGTCTCTCGCCGCCCGTCCCCGTCCCTCGCCCCCTCGTCTCTCACCCCCCGTCTCCGGTCCCTCGCCTCTCACCCCCCGTCCCCTCGTCTCTCACCCCCCCGTCCCCGGACCCTCGTCTCTCACCCCCCGTCCCCGGACCCTCGTCTCTCACCCCCCGTCCCCGGACCCTCGTCTCTCACCCCCCATCCCCGCACCCTCGTCTCTCACCCCCCCGTCCCCGGTCCCTCGCCTCGTACCCCCGGCGTACGCTCCCTCGCCTCTCACCCCCGGCGTACGCTCCCTCGCCTCTCACCCCCGGCGTACGCTCCCTCGCCTCTCACCCCCGGCGTACGCTCCCTCGCCTCTCACCCCCGGCGTACGCTCCCTCGCCTCTCACCCCCGGCGTACGCTCCCTCGCCTCTCACCCCCGGCGTACGCTCCCTCGCCTCTCACCCCCGGCGTACGCTCCCTCGCCTCTCACCCCCGGCGTACGCTCCCTCGCCTCTCACCCCTGATACTGGATCCCTTATCCCTCTCTATTTCGGGTGCATCTCTGCTATAAAGTGCTGTATTGGATGATCTGAGATTTTGGTACCTGATCCACCACCTCTCCCAGGGGTCTCCCTTCCTCTGTGGCATCGCGCTTACTCCACACGTATCTCTGCTTTGTTAATATCTGTAATACACAGACAGAGGGGATGTAACGCTACATCACACAGACAGAGGGGCCGTAACGCTACATCACACAGACAGAGGGGATGTAACGCTACATCACACAGACAGAGAGGCTGTAACACTACATCACACAGACAGAGGGGGCTGTAACGCTACATCACACAAACAGAGGGGGCTGTAACGCTACATCACACAAACAGAGGGGGCTGTAACGCTACATCACACAGATAGAGGGGGCTGTAACACTACATCACACAGACAGAGGCTGTAACACTACATCACACAGACAGAGGGGTCTGTAACGCTACATCACACAGACAGAGGGAGCTGTAACGCTACATCACACAGACAGAGGGAGCTGTAACGCTACATCACACAGACAGAGGGGATGTAACGCTACATCACACAGACAGAGGGGGCTGTAACGCTACATCACACAGACAGAGGGGATGTAACGCTACATCACACAGACAGAGGCTGTAACGCTACATCACACAGACAGAGGGGATGTAACGCTACATCACACAGACAGAGGGGATGTAACGCTACATCACACAGACAGAGGCTGTAACACTACATCACACAGACAGAGGGGCTGTAAACGCTACATCACACAGACAGAGGGGATGTAACGCTACATCACACAGACAGAGGGAGCTGTAACGCTACATCACACAGACAGAGGGGATGTAACGCTACATCACACAGACAGAGGCTGTAACGCTACATCACACAGACAGAGGGGATGTAACGCTACATCACACAGACAGAGGCTGTAACGCTACATCACACAGACAGAGGGGATGTAACGCTACATCACACAGACAGAGGCTGTAACACTACATCACACAGACAGAGGGGCTGTAACACTACATCACACAGACAGAGGGGCTGTAACGCTACATCACACAGACAGAGGGGCTGTAACGCTACATCACACAGACAGAGGGGGCTGTAACGCTACATCACACAGACAGAGGGGGCTGTAACGCTACATCACACAGACAGAGGGGATGTAACGCTACATCATACAGACAGAGGGGATGTAACGCTACATCACACAGACAGAGGGGATGTAACGCTACATCACACAGACAGAGGGGGCTGTAACGCTACATCACACAGACAGAGGGGATGTAACGCTACATCCCACAGACAGAGGGGCTGTAACGCTACATCACACAAACAGAGGGGCTGTAACGCTACATCACACAGAGGGGCTGTAACGCTACATCACACAGACAGAGGCTGTAACGCTACATCACAGACAGAGGGGCTGTAACGCTACATCACACAGACAGAGGGGCTGTAACGCTACATCACACAGACAGAGGCTGTAACGCTACATCACACAGACAGAGGGAGCTGTAACGCTACATCACACAGACAGAGGCTGTAACACTACATCACACAGACAGAGGCTGTAACACTACATCACACAGACAGAGGGGATGTAACGCTACATCACACAGACAGAGGGGATGTAACACTACATCACACAGACAGAGGGGCTGTAACTCTACATCCCACAGACAGAGGCTGTAACTCTACATCCCACAGACAGAGGCTGTAACGCTACATCACACAGACAGAGGTCACATGGCTCAGTATGACATCATCCTGATACAACAATCACCTGTGAGAGGAAATGCTCATTGGAAGCCTTGAAGTGACGCAGCCAGACGGATGCTTCTAGGGGCTGGTCCAGACGCTCCTTGTTGTGGGAAGAGGACATCAGCTCCTTACAATTCTTCACCAGTGTGTGGGCTAAAATCACAGGCGGGTACAAGGTGTGACTGCGTGCTGACACCCCAAGATCCCCAACACCCTCCTCCCTGGGATCATACACCCTATGTGACCCTCCAGGTATACACACAGCCCCCGCTGGTCATACACCCTCTGTATAACTTGGGACACACATCCCTTATATGTACGTCCTGTCAGCCACATTAACATCTCTCTACATGAAGTCAGTACTGCGGTTAAGTCACTGTCCAGTACCCATAGCAACCACAGACACTCTACACAGTTGGGTAAGCAGTTGTTATCAGCACTCGCCATCAAGACGTCTGAGCGATTACATGACGTCAGTGACTGAGGGTACAGACACCATACCATCGGTCGAGGCGCGGATCGGACTTACCATCAGGCAGGTGTAGGATCAGCCAGCCCTGGGACTGGCAGTAGTGGAGGACATGACACAACGTCAGACTCTTCCCTGTCCCATTCTTTCCATCTGTCGGACAGTAAAGGAAAATCATCTCCATTTCCTGCTCCCTATCCACATGCCACCATCACTGTGACAGCACTAACGCTGTACTGGGGAGCGGGAAAGTCCCCGGGGGATAGAAATGGTCAGGAAGGATACACAACAAGTAGCGCACGGCCGGGTGGGACAAGTCGGTGTTCCTCAGGTACCCGATGAGTTCCAGAGCCGGTTTCCGGACCATCAGACAGGTCTCATTGAAAGTCTTACACTTGGGAGAGGAGAAACAGAGTAAATACACCTGTCAGAGAGGGAGAGAGCGCCCCCACCTGGAGACTCACCTGTAACTGGAATCGAGCCGGCAGACCGTGGGGGAAAGCGGCTTTAACCTTCTTAGAGGGGATGGAGTAAAACTGCCCCTCGTGTTCTTCTGTGTGACGGTCCTGCAGCAGAAAACAATGTCACATGACTGGCAGCCATGAATAATGTGTCCCCGATATTGCACTCTCTAGTACCCCAAATAAACATATACTGATGCAGCATCCAGTGTCCTCAACAAACACCACTCCCAACATGGTACCCCAGTCACACGAGGTATTGGTGCACGTATAGCTGCAAAATACATACATACATATATATATGTTATGATAGAAATATTAGATGTGGTCTTATATTAAGAGTAAAACTGCCATCTACTGTCTAAATTTTGTATTTGCATCAGCACTTCTTATTGAAGCAAAGACCTATAAAAGGATGGCACTAGATCTCTCTAGTATCCTCCATGAACATTCTAGGATGCACGATTGAAACCGAGGGGAGTACATTAAATTTGGGGTCTCCATGCAGTGAATCATTTATTTGTGTATCAACCTTATTAATCGAAGCCAAGTAAACATCATTTTTATATTATTATTTAATATTTTTAGTATCCATATTTTGTGCCAGTATTTCAGGATTGCAATCTTGATAACCTGTGTAACAGAACTAGGGAAGATGCAGTGAGATGTCAGCATCAAAGGGGGGCTCACAGTAATGAACATAGAGGGTTGTTGCAGTAACCAATCAGGAGTGTAGGAGGAGGAGGAGGGCAGGAGAGGGAGCCCCTCCCATCTCACAGTATAGCGGACTCTGCTGGCTTATCACGAGCCCCCAGGGACCCCCATAACTCACCGGGTCACATTCACTGGTACGAAACACATCTCTGGTGAAGGTCTGCTCTGCCAGGGGCACAGCACAGGCCCATGCCCTCCTGGGCACAGAATGGGCAGATACCAGCTGTAATTATAGAAGAACCAAGTGTGAAACATCTCCAGAATTCTGGCTGTTATGGGTCGTACTTTGTGACAGTAATAAAGGCTGACACCATAAGACACTAAATGCTACATAGTAACTAACATTTATATTCTTCTAATACAAGTCACTCATCAATACATAACGGATCACTTACCCTCCGAGCCGATCTGTGCAACTGTCTCAGCAACATGTCTGCAAAAGCCCAATAAGATATATCAAGATAAGTCAGGAGATCACCATGTGAGAGCAGCCTCCTCCCCCTCATTACCATGTGAGAGCAGCCTCCTCTCCCTCATTACCATGTGAGAGCAGCCTCCTCCCCCTCATTACCATGTGAGAGCAGCCTCCTCCCCCCTCATTACCATGTGAGAGCAGCCTCCTCCTCCCTCATTACCATGTGAGTGCAGCCTCCTCCCCCTCATTACCATGTGAGAGCAGCCTCCTCCCCCTCATTACCATGTGAGAGCAGCCTCCTCCCCCTAATTACCATGTGAGAGCAGCCTCCTCCCCCTCATTACCATGTGAGAGCAGCCTCCTCCCCCTCATTACCATGTGAGAGCAGCCTCCTCCCCCTCATTACCATGTGAGAGCAGCCTCCTCCCCCCTCATTACCATGTGAGAGCAGCCTCCTCCCCCTCATTACCATGTGAGTGCAGCCTCCTCCTCCCTCATTAGCATGTGAGAGCAGCCTCCTCCCCCTCATTACCATGTGAGAGCAGCCTCCTCCCCCTCATTACCATGTGAGAGAAGCCTCCTCCCCCTCATTACCATGTGAGAGCAGCCTCCTCCCCCTCATTACCATGTGAGAGCAGCCTCCTCCCCCCTCATTACCATGTGAGAGCAGCCTCCTCCTCCCCCTCATTACCATGTGAGAGCAGCCTCCTCCCCCCTCATTACCATGTGAGTGCAGCCTCCTCCCCTCATTACCATGTGAGAGCAGCCTCCTCCCCCTCATTACCATGTGAGAGCAGCCTCCTCCCCCTCATTACCATGTGAGTGCAGCCTCCTCCCCCTCATTACCATGTGAGAGCAGCCTCCTCCCCCTCATTACCATGTGAGAGCAGCCTCCTCCCCCTCATTACCATGTGAGTGCAGCCTCCTCCCCCTCATTACCATGTGAGAGCAGCCTCCTCCCCCTCATTACCATGTGAGTGCAGCCTCCTCCCCCTCATTACCATGTGAGAGCAGCCTCCTCCCCCTCATTACCATGTGAGAGCAGCCTCCTCCCCCTCATTACCATGTGAGTGCAGCCTCCTCCCCCTCATTACCATGTGAGAGCAGCCTCCTCCCCCCTCATTACCATGTGAGAGCAGCCTCCTCCCCCTCATTACCATGTGAGTGCAGCCTCCTCCCCCTCATTACCATGTGAGAGCAGCCTCCTCCCCCTCATTACCATGTGAGTGCAGCCTCCTCCCCCTCATTACCATGTGAGAGCAGCCTCCTCCCCCTCATTACCATGTGAGAGCAGCCTCCTCCCCCTCATTACCATGTGAGAGCAGCCTCCTCCCCCTCATTACCATGTGAGTGCAGCCTCCTCCCCCTCATTACCATGTGAGTGCAGCCTCCTCCCCCTCATTACCATGTGAGAGCAGCCTCCTCCCCCTCATTACCATGTGAGAGCAGCCTCCTCCCCCTCATTACCATGTGAGAGCAGCCTCCTCCCCCCTCATTACCATGTGAGAGCAGCCTCCTCCCCCTCATTACCATGTGAGAGCAGCCTGTACCTTGTAGTGTATGAAGCAGTAGAGTGTAAGCTCTTGGGAACACTCACCAAGCTCCTGGCACGTCTTCCTCTGCCGGTCAGATTGATGACAGCGCACAATGATGACGTCAGATGCTGGCAGGAAGTGAGGACCGGAAGTACGCCGGCGGCCATATTGGTTGTGGCAGGCTGTTGTGTTATACCTGTACAGCCGACACTGCTGTATCCTAGACACTCCCCCTGACCACGCCCTTGCGACACCATCGGGCGATCCCTGTCGGTGGTCCTGCTCCCCAGAATCACCCGGAAATAGAAACCCCGGGTGATCCCTATACCCCGCCCCCTGCTCTGAGGCCCGGATGTGTTATCAGTCTGGGTGTCCCGACTTTCCTGCCCTCTGACATGGGGATAACTGTCCCAGTGACTGAGTAATACAGTGTGTGGGGGGCCCATGGGGCCCCACTGTCTGTGACAGTCATTGTGCTATTATCAGACCCTTCAGGGATTAGGGAAAGTAATATATATATATATATATATATCTATCTATGACTATGTATCTATCTCATATCTATCTATCTTATATCTATCTATAGCCTATATCTGTCTATGTATCTATCTCATATCTATCTATCTTATATCTATCTATAGCCTATATCTGTCTATGTATCTATCATATATCTGTCTATGATATATCTATCTATCTATATCCTATATCTGTCTATGTATCTATCTATCATATATCTGTCTATCTATATCATATATCTGTCTATGTATCTATCTATCATATATCTGTCTATGATATATCTATCTATCTATATCCTATATCTGTCTATGTATCTATCTCATATCTTATATCTATCTATCTATATCCTATATCTGTCTATGTATCTATCTATCATATATCTGTCTATGATATATCTATCTATCTATATCCTATATCTGTCTATGTATCTATCTATCATATATCTGTCTATGATATATCTATCTATCTATATCATATATCTGTCTATGTATCTATCATATATCTGTCTATGATATATCTATCTATCTATATCCTATATCTGTCTATGTATCTATCTATCATATATCTGTCTATCTATATCATATATCTGTCTATGTATCTATCTATCATATATCTGTCTATGATATATCTATCTATCTATATCCTATATCTGTCTATGTATCTATCTCATATCTTATATCTATCTATCTATATCCTATATCTGTCTATGTATCTATCTATCATATATCTGTCTATGATATATCTATCTATCTATATCCTATATCTGTCTATGTATCTATCTATCATATATCTGTCTATGATATATCTATCTATCTATATCATATATCTGTCTATGTATCTATCATATATCTGTCTATGATATATCTATCTATCTATATCATATATCTGTCTATGTATCTATCTATCATATATCTGTCTATGATATATCTATCTATCTATATCCTATATCTGTCTATGTATCTATCTATCATATATCTGTCTATGATATATCTATCTATCTATATCCTATATCTGTCTATCTCATACTTGCCAACTCTCGGAAACAAGTTTCCGGGAGAGGGGGCGGGATGAGGCCAAACGTGTCATTTTGGCCCCGCCCCCCGCAAAAACGTATTTTACGTTGCGGGGGGCGGGGCCAAAATGACGCGATTGGCCTCGTCCCCTCCCGCCCTCCAAAATGGCGTCAATCACCGAGAATCGTGTCATTTGACGCGATTCTCAGTGAAATCCAGGATGCGGGAGAAATGCCAACGAGCCCGGGAGACTGAACCGAATTTCGGGAGTCTCCCGGACATTCCGGGAGAGTTGGCAAGTATGATCTATTTATCATATATCTATATATCATATATCTATCTATATCATATCTATCTATCATATATCTATCTATCTATCTATCATATATCTATCATATATATCTATCTATCATATATCTATTATATATCTATCTATATCATATCTATCTATCATATATCTATATATCATATATATCTATATCATATCATATCTATCTATCATATATCTATCATATCTATATATCATATATCTATCATATATCTATCTATCTATCTATACATCTATCTAATATCTATCTATCTATATATATATACACAGATCAGACACATCATTACCACTGACAGTGACATGAATAACACTGATTATCTCTGACACGGGGTGGGATATAACATACTTCCTACTCTCCCAGAATTCCCGGAAGGCTTCCGCAGACTAGGCAAACCTCCCGGATTCACAGAAATTCACGGCATTGAATAGCAGAGGTAGCGGAGGTGGGGCGTATGCTATGCAATACCGCAACAACATCACCACGCCCCCTTCTCACCCGGTCACATGATCCCGGGAGTTTTGCAGGTTGCCATGTATGGGATATATTAGGCAGTAACTGAACAGTCAGTTATTGAAGTTGATGTGTTGGAAGCAGGAAAAATGGACATGTCACGGGCACTAGGAGTCTTTACCCAGGGATCACCAGATGGTAGGCTTACCAGAGCAATGTAGATGGTAATAGCGTACTCTGGTAGCTGGGTGATCACGGAACATGAAATGATGGCCGATGAGATGCTCAGGAAAGTCTATGACTAGCAACACTGGTAATAATGAGGTAATAATACACAAGGAACTGTATGGACAAGGCACGTGAAGGTAGTCAGTGGTCTGCGATAGCAAGTTGTACCACTGCTATAGTGAGGAGGAATGTCCAACAGAAACAAGGAGGTGATGAGAGTCAGCGGTCTGCGGGTAGCAAGTTGTACCGCTGTCTGAGTGAAGGAATGGAATCCAAGTGGAGGTATCCGGGTAGTCAGTGGTCTGCGGTAGCAAGTTGTACCACTGCTATGTGAGAGGATAATGGAACAGGTGATACCGGAAACAGGGATCAGTGGTCTGACATCAGCAAGTTGTACCACTGAATATATATGTGAGGAGGTGCACAAGGGAAGACTGCAACACAGGATATACACAGGCACCTTATACACGATCCACAGTAATATGCACAATATAGATATATATATATATATAAATGACTGAGCAGGTCTGCAATCTAGAAAGTCTCTTGAAGTAGTCCAGCACAATGATAACACAGTCAATGATAGCAATAGACTCAGCGGATAGCAGACTCCAGAGAGAACCAAACACAGTCCAGCAAGATATGCAATACACAGCACAGTCAATGAGAAGTATGCATACCGTGGTTCAGCAGTAGCAGTCAGATGGGAATGCAGCGGTACCTGAGCGGCTGGAGACCGACTGGATAGGAAGTCCCTGGATAGGTGAGGCAGCGGTCTAGCAGGTGCAGAGCACAGGTGAGTAGACCAACAGGGACACGAATCCGCAGGAGTCAGCAACACGTGGAACTGGACTCAGAAGGGACCCAGGAGAATGGAGATGATCCAGCAGAGGGTAGTAGATGAGATACAAATCCAATGCTGTCAGGAGGGTAGAGACCAGTGGAACACGTGAAGGCGTGGAGAGCGGATCAGCAGGAGATGGACGATAGCGCTGACCACAGCAGCAGGACTCAGCGGCACACGGAGGTAACCAGTAGCAACCACAGGAACCAACAGCGATGGGACACAGGAGTGCAGCGCAGGCCAGGAGCTGTTGATCACGAAGTGTAGCAGATAGTAATGCAAGCGGCAGTCTCGAGGAAGATACAACAGAGATGAGGTAAGTCTGCAGTGCACAGGGCAGCGGATAGGAATCAGCTGGCAGTCACGATGATGAACACAGGCGAGTTGCAAGCAGGAGACTGTAGTGCACGGAGGCAGTGGATAGTAATCAGCTGGCAGTCACGATGATGAACACAGGCGAGTTACCAGCAGGAGACTGTAGTGCACGGAGGCAGCGGATAGGAATCAGCTGGCAGTCACGATGATGAACACAGGCGAGTTGCAAGCAGGAGACTGTAGTGCACGGAGGCAGCGGATAGGAATCAGCAAACAGACTTGATGAGAAGCAGGTGAGTGAAGTAAAAGCTGGAGTGCACGGAGGCAGCGGATAGCAATGAGCAAACAGTCACATTGAAATAAAATAACGTTGAAGTGGTTTAGAAGACTGTAGTGCACGGAGGCAGCGGATAGGAATCAGCAAACAGTCACGATGATACAGTTGATGGTAGAAGTGGTATGGGAACCACAGTAATAGAAGTGGTTTGGAAACCACAGGGATAGAAGTGGTTTGGAAACCACAGGGATAGAAGTGGTTTGGAAACCACAGGAATCAGCAGCGCTGAATACACGAGGAATACAGGAACACCTTCAGAGACTCATGGGGAATGAGACTCCAAGATCAGGCCACGTGGTGTTGACCACAGGTGCTTAATATAGGGAGTGTTGCCTGATCTGCCAATTGAGTTAAAGGGGTATACACTGAAGTATAGAAAAGGGCTGCGCATGCGCAGACCCTCAGGATGGTGGACGGCCACGGTTCCTAAATGTCCGGGAAGAGGCACTCACGGTCCGGTGAGTGACAGTACCCCCCCTTTTAAAGGTGGGCACAGAACGCCTGGAACCGGGCTTGTCCGGATTTTTGGAGTAAAACTTCTTCAAAAGGGCAGGAGCATTAAGATCTTCAGCTTTGATCCAAGAACGCTCCTCAGGACCAAAGCCCTTCCAATGAACGAGGAAGTGGAGGACTCCTCGCGAAATTTTTGCGTCTAGTACCTCGGTAATCTCGAAATCCTCCTCCTGATGGACTTGAACTGGCTGGGGAGCTGAGGGAGGAGTTGAGAAACGGTTGATAACGAGAGGTTTGAGCAAGGATACATGGAAGGCATTAGAAATCCGAAGATTCTTAGGAAGAAGGAGTTTCACACATACTGGATTGATAACTTGAATGATCCTATATGGACCAATAAAACGAGGGGCGAATTTCATGGATGGAACCTTCAAACGAATATTTTTGGTGGATAACCAGACACGATCTCCAATTTTTAGTGGTGGAATAGCCCGCCTCTTCTTATCTGCGAAAGATTTATATTTGATAGATGTCTTCTTTAAACAGGTTTTGACCTGAGACCAGATATTTTTAAAGGTCTGACAAGCAGTCTCCGCCGCAGGAACTTGGGTGGGCGGGAGGGCAGGAAATTCCGGAAAAGACGGATGGTGACCGTGAACCACCAGCACTTGACTTTTTGAAGATGACTCCTGAGATCCATCCTCAACGTCCGATGACGTCATGAACGCCCGATGAGGAGGAAGGCGTTCAGACTGAACTTTATCACACAGATCCGTAGATGAAGGATCCTGTGGAGGAGGACCCGGTGGAATAGACGAATGCTGTCTTTTGAATGAAACCACCTGGGAGAGACAACGATGATGACACCCAGCTCCCCAAGATGCAACTCGAGGAGTGCGCCAGTCAATCTGGGGAGAGTGACACTGAAGCCATGGAAGGCCTAAGACAATCGGACTTGTCGTAACAGGAAGGATTAAAAACGATATTTCTTCATGATGCAGGGCACCAATCTGAAGTGTTACTGGAGACGTACTCTGGGTGATGAGACCGTTGATGAGACGTGATCCATCTATAGCCGTCACAGTAATGGGTGTTTTTAAGGTAATCACTGGTAGAGACCATTGATTTACTAATGATTTGGAAATAAAATTTCCTGCTGCTCCGGAATCAATCAATGCCTGTGACTCAAAGGCTTTGGTAGCAAAGGAAATCGTAACATCAAAAGCGCAGGCTTTTAATTTCATGGAAGATGGAGAGGACTCCAGGAACCCTAACCTTATCTCCCCAGTATTGGTTAGAGCCCGGCATCTCCTGGGACAAGAATTGAGCATATGCGTAGAATCGGCACAATAGATACAAAGTCTATTCTTTATTCTTCGGTCCCTCTCCTCTAAAGTTAATTTGGAGCGACCTATCTCCATGGGTATCACCGGAGATGAAGCTGGGTGAAATTGAGGATTTGAGAGAAGAGATGTTTTAACCGAAGTTGTTTTCTCAGGTTCTCTTTCACGAAACCTCAGGTCTACCCGATGGCAAAGAGAGATCAAATCTTCTAAAGAGGAGGGTAGTTCTTGTGAAGTCAGTGCGTTTTTAATTTTATCGGAAAGCCCCTGCCAGAAGGCGGCAACTAGTGCTTCAGTGTTCCACTGAAGTTCAGAGGCTAAGATCCTAAATCGAATGACGTACTGAGCCACAGTGCGAGATCCTTGGCGAAGACGGAGAATGCTGGATGCAGCGGAAATGACACGACCTGGTTCATCGAATACACTTCGGAACGTGGAAATAAACTCGGCACTATCCTGTAACAATGGATCGTTTCTTTCCCACAGAGGGGAAGCCCATGCGAGAGCTTGTCCAGAAAACAATGAAATAAGATAGGCCACTCTGGAACGATGGGTAGAAAAATTTTGAGGTTGGAGCTCAAAATGAACTGAGCATTGAGTAAGAAAACCCCTACAAGTTTTGGGGTCTCCATCGTATTTTGACGGAGTAGGCAGGTGAAGCGTGGAAGCTGTAAACACCTGGGATGGCACTGGGGAAACGGAGGAAGGCACAGGAGCATCAACAGTAGTTGTGGCATCTTGTACAGACGGTCTTTGGGAGGCTAACGCCTGGTAACACCGCAGTAAATGCCGTTGGCGAACTTCCTGTTGCTCAATACGAGTAACCAGATGCCGCAGCATCTCTTTGGCTGTAGGTTCCGTATCTGGGTCTGTCATGGCCTGATCTTACTGTCACGGGCACTAGGAGTCTTTACCCAGGGATCACCAGATGGTAGGCTTACCAGAGCAATGTAGATGGTAATAGCGTACTCTGGTAGCTGGGTGATCACGGAACATGAAATGATGGCCGATGAGATGCTCAGGAAAGTCTATGACTAGCAACACTGGTAATAATGAGGTAATAATACACAAGGAACTGTATGGACAAGGCACGTGAAGGTAGTCAGTGGTCTGCGATAGCAAGTTGTACCACTGCTATAGTGAGGAGGAATGTCCAACAGAAACAAGGAGGTGATGAGAGTCAGCGGTCTGCGGGTAGCAAGTTGTACCGCTGTCTGAGTGAAGGAATGGAATCCAAGTGGAGGTATCCGGGTAGTCAGTGGTCTGCGGTAGCAAGTTGTACCACTGCTATGTGAGAGGATAATGGAACAGGTGATACCGGAAACAGGGATCAGTGGTCTGACATCAGCAAGTTGTACCACTGAATATATATGTGAGGAGGTGCACAAGGGAAGACTGCAACACAGGATATACACAGGCACCTTATACACGATCCACAGTAATATGCACAATATAGATATATATATATATAAATGACTGAGCAGGTCTGCAATCTAGAAAGTCTCTTGAAGTAGTCCAGCACAATGATAACACAGTCAATGATAGCAATAGACTCAGCGGATAGCAGACTCCAGAGAGAACCAAACACAGTCCAGCAAGATATGCAATACACAGCACAGTCAATGAGAAGTATGCATACCGTGGTTCAGCAGTAGCAGTCAGATGGGAATGCAGCGGTACCTGAGCGGCTGGAGACCGACTGGATAGGAAGTCCCTGGATAGGTGAGGCAGCGGTCTAGCAGGTGCAGAGCACAGGTGAGTAGACCAACAGGGACACGAATCCGCAGGAGTCAGCAACACGTGGAACTGGACTCAGAAGGGACCCAGGAGAATGGAGATGATCCAGCAGAGGGTAGTAGATGAGATACAAATCCAATGCTGTCAGGAGGGTAGAGACCAGTGGAACACGTGAAGGCGTGGAGAGCGGATCAGCAGGAGATGGACGATAGCGCTGACCACAGCAGCAGGACTCAGCGGCACACGGAGGTAACCAGTAGCAACCACAGGAACCAACAGCGATGGGACACAGGAGTGCAGCGCAGGCCAGGAGCTGTTGATCACGAAGTGTAGCAGATAGTAATGCAAGCGGCAGTCTCGAGGAAGATACAACAGAGATGAGGTAAGTCTGCAGTGCACAGGGCAGCGGATAGGAATCAGCTGGCAGTCACGATGATGAACACAGGCGAGTTGCAAGCAGGAGACTGTAGTGCACGGAGGCAGTGGATAGTAATCAGCTGGCAGTCACGATGATGAACACAGGCGAGTTACCAGCAGGAGACTGTAGTGCACGGAGGCAGCGGATAGGAATCAGCTGGCAGTCACGATGATGAACACAGGCGAGTTGCAAGCAGGAGACTGTAGTGCACGGAGGCAGCGGATAGGAATCAGCAAACAGACTTGATGAGAAGCAGGTGAGTGAAGTAAAAGCTGGAGTGCACGGAGGCAGCGGATAGCAATGAGCAAACAGTCACATTGAAATAAAATAACGTTGAAGTGGTTTAGAAGACTGTAGTGCACGGAGGCAGCGGATAGGAATCAGCAAACAGTCACGATGATACAGTTGATGGTAGAAGTGGTATGGGAACCACAGTAATAGAAGTGGTTTGGAAACCACAGGGATAGAAGTGGTTTGGAAACCACAGGGATAGAAGTGGTTTGGAAACCACAGGAATCAGCAGCGCTGAATACACGAGGAATACAGGAACACCTTCAGAGACTCATGGGGAATGAGACTCCAAGATCAGGCCACGTGGTGTTGACCACAGGTGCTTAATATAGGGAGTGTTGCCTGATCTGCCAATTGAGTTAAAGGGGTATACACTGAAGTATAGAAAAGGGCTGCGCATGCGCAGACCCTCAGGATGGTGGACGGCCACGGTTCCTAAATGTCCGGGAAGAGGCACTCACGGTCCGGTGAGTGACAGGACAACGTGAGGATCTGAGGGACTCTGACAAGGGGCAAATAGTGATATCTAGACGGCTGGGTCAGAGCATCTCCTAAACGGCCGGTCTTCTTGGGTGTTCCCGGTATGTAGTGGTTAGTACCTACCTAAAGTGGTCCAAGGAAGGACAACCGGTGACAGGGTGACGGGTGCACAAGGCTCATTTATGCGATGGGGAACGAAGACTAGGACGTCTGGTCCAATCCTACAGAAGAGCTGCTGTAAAGTTACTGCCGGCTATGATAGAAAGGTGTCAGAACACATAGAGCTCCGCAGGTTGCTGTGTATGGGGCTGCAGAGCCACAGACCGGTCAGTGCCCGTGCTGACCCCTGTACACTGCAGAAAGTGCCTATAATGGGCACATGAGCACCAGAACTGGACCATGGAGCAATGGAAGAAGGTGGCCTGGTCTGACGAATCACATTTTCTTTTACATCATGTGGACGGCCGGGTGTGTGCGAGTTGTTTACCTGGGGAGACAGCACCAGGATGCACTATGGGAAGAAGACAAGCTGGCGGAGGCAGTGTGATCCTCTGGGCAATGTTCTGCTGAGAAACCTTGGGTACTGGTACTTTGTCACGTACCGCCTACCTAAACATTGCTGCAGACCAAGTACACCCTTCATGGCAGCGGTATTCCCTGATGGTAGTGGCCTCGTACAGCAGGATAATGCCCCTGTCACACTGCAGGAATTGTTCAGGAATGGTCTGAGGAACATGACAAAGAGATCAAGGTGTTGACTTCAAATTCCAAAGATTTAGATCTGATCATCTGTGGGATGTGCTGTAAGAAGTCCGAGCCATGGAGGCCCCACCTCAAAACTTACAGGACTAATAGGATCTGCTGCTACTGTCTTGGTACCAGATACCACAGGACACCTTCAGAGGTCTTGTGGAGGCCATGCATCGAAGGGTCAGAGCTGTTTTGGCAGCACAAGGGCGACCTACACAATATTAGGCCGGTGGTTTAACTGTTGTGGCTGATCGGTGTATGGTGGTGGGATACATCTAGGTGTACACGTGGGTGACAGAGAAGGGGGGCAGTGATGTATTTGGCCGGCCATGTCTAGGCACATGTCCATCAGTGGTGCTGGTTGGCATCCAAGAACCCTGCAATACAGCGATAGCTTGGACTCCTGTGGAAGGGTAGATGGGGAGAGATGTCAGTCTGTAACTGCTATGTACAGGGGTGTGTGTGTGTGTGTGTATATATATAATATAATGTTATAGACAGGGGGCATACTTAGCAGTGAGCACAAGTAATGCGCTGGGGTGCCCCATGTCTATTCTATTTGTTTAGTGTTCCCCTTGGACAGGCGCTTACCGAGGACATTGTTGTACAAGAAGCCGATCTGTCCCTGATGGAAATTAAACAAAACGCACATTATTAATAACTGCTGTCCTCTGGTACCAGCCCCCTCCCCCAAAATCCTGGAGAACACATGGAACACTGTCAGTATGTTCAATGTTGTATGTGGCAGGTGCATGGGACAAGTAACGGATCACTTAGAGTGGAGAATCTCAGGGTGTCAGGGGTTAATTAAACCAATTATTGGGGTAATTTCTGGTATCTAAATCTGAAATGTTCTGCAGAATGTATCACTATGTATCTGTCAGGGGGTAGATGGGACAGAGCAATGTTCTTCAGATCTCTAGAGAGGTCAGTAATGTAATAATCTGCAGAATATATCACTATGTATCTGTCAGGGGGTAGATGGGACAGAGCAATGTTCTGCAGATCTCTAGAGAGGTCAGTAATGTAATAATCTGCAGAATATATCACTATGTATCTGTCAGGGGGTAGATGGGACAGAGCAATGTTCTGCAGATCTGTAGAGAGGTCAGTAATGTAATCTCCGCCCCCACCCCCAGGAGGACAGAAATGCAACAATATAATCTTTGACCTCTTAAACGACATCATCAGTGGGTACCTGGGAAAACTGTAAAAGGGTTTGAGTAATGAGGTAAATGGAAAGACAAGACGTGAGGAGACGTTTTCCTTTATGAGTTATGTACTCCAATGTCGGGTGGCTGTAACACTCACCGCGTGACCCAGAAAATTATGTAATCCAGAAGCACAAGGAAGTGACGATGAGCAGGTTTCGGAAGACGTTGACCTCAAACACCTAGCCTTCCTCCTCACGCATGGTGAGAGAGAACAAGCCTGGAGTTAGGAGAGAGGTTTGGGTAGAAGAGGGTTAATTAGGATTGGTCATGTCAGGTTTCAGCAGAGTTTATGGACTAAAAGACATTGTTTAAGGTTGTGTCGTGTACCCTGAAAGTCCATGTATTATCGTGTGACCGCTACAAGCCCACATGTGTCTCAGCTCTCTCGTCGCCCATAGTGCCCTCTGCCTTATGTTCCCTCTCAGAAAGTCATAACATAAGGACATCACTTAGAGATGTACCGGAGACCAGTGTGGTCTCCTTGTGTTCCCGGTATCCAAAATTACTAGATTGTGAGCCGATTTGGGCAGGGAAACTGTGCCAGGATATGCACCCATCAAACCCCGTCTGCCCTGGACCCTCTCCATGGTGGAAGAAGCGATAGGCCTGTCTAGAGGAGAGAGGGTTTTATGGTTGATTTTCGCCCTCATCCTGTCCAGTTCAGTGCAGTAATAAGGTGCTTCTGAAAATAAGGCAGGCCCTGCTGGACAGCAACATACGTCAAGGACTAATGGGTTGTTATGTAGATGGAGATGACCATCTCCAGATCAGGGTTAATGCCCTCCTCCATCTCCGGGACGGGGGTGGCCACCTGCATCAGACTCTGGCTAGGGCACGCTGCCACGATCACCGTCAGGTTAAACTAAAACGACTCTTTTAAGTTCCTGAGCGCGGTCAGCATGACTGAAGGATGAAAGCAGCGATGGGAGGAGAGCGGACATAATGCCTTAAATGTGACTTGTCCATAGAGGTGATCCAGATAACACTGACCGCCTACACACTACACTTCTCTTACCTTGTGTACTGAGAGCAATTCCCATTATCTGCTCTCATTCTGTGTACATATGTCTATACTTATTTCCATAGTTCATATACAATAGTGCTTAATTTTCACCGATGACCATGTCCCGGTATGATCTCATGATGGTCAGACTTAATCCCAGGACTATCAACAGGTCCTGTATGTGGAGATGGTAACAATTGTGACATTGTAACTGGTGAAAGTTGCTAAACAGGATCACATAGGATTGCACAGGATCACATAGCATCACACTGGTCCACATAGGACTACACAGGTCCACATAGGAATACACAGGATCACATAGGATTGCACAGGATCACATAGGACCACATAGCATCACACAGGTCCACATAGGATCACACTGCTCCACATAGGACTACACAGGTCCACATAGGATCACACAGGTCCACATAGGAATACACAGGATCACATAGGACTACATAGAATCAGACAGGTCTACAAAGGACCACATAGGTCCACACAGGATCACATAGGACCACACATGATCTTACAGGACCACATAGGATCACACAGGACTACATAGAATCAGACAGGACCACATAGGACTACACAGGATCACAGAATTCTCGCTAGGACTCCAATGGTGCGGTTGTGTCACTGGCACTAGGAGTCTTTACCCAGGGATCACCAGGTGATAGGCTTACTAGAGCAGTATAGGTGGTAATATGGTACTCTGGTAGCAGGGTGATCACGGAACAGGAAATAGCAGATGATAGAGATGCTCAGGAAAGTCTATGACTAGCAGCACTGGTAATATGGATGTAGTAATACACGAGGAACTGTATGGACAAAGGACACGTGAGGGTAGTCAGTGGTCTGCGGTAGCAAGTTGTACCACTGCTATAGTGAGGAGGAATGTCCAACAGAAACGAGGAGGTGATGAGAGTCAGCGGTCTGCGGATAGCAAGTTGTACCGCTGTCTGGGTGAAGGAATGGAATCCAAGTGGAGGGATCCGGGGAGTCAGTGGTCTGCGTTAGCAAGTTGTACCACTGCTATGTGAGAGGATACTGGAACAGGTGACACAGGAAACGGATCAGTGGTCTGCCTCTAGCAAGTTGTACCACTGAATATATATGTGAGGAGGAGCACGGGGAGAGACTGCAATACAGGAGATACACGGGCACCTTAAACTTGATCCACAATAACATGCACAATATAGTAATGACTGAACAGCACTGCAATAATAGAAAGTCACTGAAACTATCCGGGCAAAAGATAACACAGTCAATGATGGCAATAGTCTCAGCGGATAGTAAACTCCAAAGGAGAACAACTCAGTCCAGCAAGATATGCAATACACCAGCACAGTCAATGAGAAGTATGCATACCGTGATTCAGGAGCAGGCTGTCAGACAGGAGTGCAGAGATACCTGAACGGCTGGAGGCCGGCAGGATGCGAAGTCCCAGAAGAGTTTAGCGGTAATCAAGTAGGTGCAGCGCACAGGTAGGTAGACCAGCAGGGGAACAAATACTCAGGAAGCAGTAGTATGTAGAACTGGACTCCTGGTGGACCCTGAAGAGTAGCGATGGTCTAGACGAGATGAAAGCAGTGAGGCGCAGATCCGATGCAGACTGGCGAGTAGAGACCAGCACTAACGCTGAGAAGCACGGAGAGCGGATCAGCTGTTGTAGACACGAGTAGAACTGAGGAGTAGCGGTCAGCAGGACTCTGCAGGTACACGGAGGTAGCGGGTAGCAACCAGCAGGTGCAGCCACGATGAAACACGGGAGAGCAGAGCTGAGCTGGAACTGTTGAGCACGGAGAGCAGCGGATAGGAATCAGTTGTAGCAGTCTCGAGGAAACACGGGAGAGATGAGATGAGCTGAAGACTGAAGCGCACGGAGGCAGCAGGTAGGAATCAGCCAAACAGTCACGATGAAACACAGGCGAGTTGAAGTAGATTGAAGACTGTAGTGCACGGAGGCAGCGGATAGGAATCAGCTAACAGTCACAATGACACACAGGTGAGTTGAAGTAGATTGAAGACTGTAGTGCACGGAGGCAGCGGATAGGAATCAGCTAACAGTCACGATGATACACAGGAGGGTTGAAGTGGTTTGAAGACTGTAGTGCACGGAGGCAGCGGATAGGAATCAGCTAACAGTCACGATGATACACAGGTGAGTTGAAGTAGATTGAAGACTGTAGTGCACGGAGGCAGCGGATAGGAATCAGCTAACAGTCACGATGATACACAGGAGGGTTGAAGTAGATTGAAGACTGTAGTGCACGGAGGCAGCGGATAGGAATCAGCTAACAGTCACGATGATACACGGCAGAGTTGAAGTGGTTTGAAGACTGTAGTGCACGGAGGCAGCGGATAGGAATCAGCTAACAGTCACGATGATACACAGGAGGGTTGAAGTAGATTGAAGACTGTAGTGCACGGAGGCAGCGGATAGGAATCAGCTAACAGTCACGATGATACACGGCAGAGTTGAAGTGGTTTGAAAACTGTAGTGCACGGAGGCAGCGGATAGGAATCAGCTAACAGTCACGATGATACACAGGAGGGTTGAAGTGGTTTGGAAACCACAGGAGTAGAAGTGGTCTGGAAACCACAGGAGTAGAAGTGGTCTGGAAACCACAGGAATCAGCAGCGCTGAATACACGAGGAAACACAGGAACACCTTCAGAGGCTCATGGGGAATGAGACTCCAAGATCAGGCAACGTGGTATTGACCACAAGTGCTTAATATAGGGAGTGTTGCCTGATCTGCCAATTAAGTTAAAGGAACAGGTACTGAAGGGTTTGAAAGGGCTGCGCATGCGCAGACCCTCAGGATGGAGGACGACCACGGTTCCTAAATATACGGGAAGAAGCACTCACAGTCCGGTGAGTGACAGGTTGTCTGTAGGAGCCCTCCATACCTTATTACCTGTCCCTCTGCTCCTTTGATTCTGGGGTATCCCTGGCTTCGCAGTCATAACCCCCTTATCGACTGGAAAAGAGGGGAAATTGTCCGTTGGAGTCCCGGGTGCTCTACGTCCTGCTTGACCCTGCCTCTTAGAATTATACAGCCTAGTCCAGAATTGTTACCGGTACCCTACCAGGATTTTAGTGATGTTTTTTGCAAACAGAAAGCCGATTCACTTCCACCACACCGGGAATACGACTGCACAATTGATTTAGTACCAGGTTCCAAGCTGCCCAAAGGGCGGTTATATTCTTTACCCTTCCCTGAAACTCAGGACATGGAGCTATACGTAGAAGAAAACCTGAAGAAAGGGTTCATTCGCCCCTCTAAATCTCCCGTAGGCGCAGGTTGCTTTTTCATTTCAAAAAAGATGGCAGTCTTAGACCTTGCATTGATTTCCGTGGACTGAATAATATCACGATTAAGAACAGGTATCCGTTACCATTGATTTCTGTTCTGTTTGATCAACTGAAAACAGCCACTATATTTTCGAAGATTGACCTCCGAGGGGATTACAATCTTATCCGAATCAAGAAGGGGGATGAGTGGAAGACTGCCTTCAATACTCAGTCGGGACATTACGATTATCTCGTAATGCCATTCGGTTTGTGCAACGCTCCGGCAGTCTTTCAGGACCTGATCAACGATGTTTTACAAGAGTTCCTGGGAAAAACAGTTGTTGTTTATTTGGATGACATTTTAATCTATTCCGGATCCTTACCTCATCTTCAGCATGTCCGTCAGGTTTTATTGAAATTGCGGGAACATCACCTATATGCAAAATGGGAGAAATGTGAATTTGAGGTGTCCACAGTGGCGTTCCTGGGGTACATCATCTCATCAGGATTTGCAATGGATCCTGCTAAAGTTCAGGCAATCCAAGATTGGGTCCTCCCTACTAACCTGAAGGCGATCCAAAGATTCCTTGGGTTCGCCAATTATTACCAAAGGTTTATTGGCTCATTCTCCTTGTTAGTGGCGCCTATCACTGCCCTCACCCGAAAAGGAGCTAACCCAGCGGAGTGGTCTTCAGAAGCATTGGCAAGTTTCTCAACTCTCAAAGCTGCCTTCATTTCCGCTACAGTCCTTAGACACCCTGACCCAGAACTTCCGTTTATCGTGGAGGTGGACGCCTCGGATGTCGGTGCTGGTGCCATTCTCTCTCAGAAAGACCCACAGAGTAAAAAGTTACATCCTTGTGCATTTTTCTCTAGAAAATTCCTGCCTGCTGAATGTAATTACGATGTCGGGAATCGTGAATTATTGGCCATTAAGTTGGCATTGGAGGAATGGCGACATTGGTTGGAGGGAGCTGCACATACCATTACCATCTTCACGGACCATAAAAACCTCCAATACATCCAGACCGCTAAAACTCTGAATCCCAGGCAGGCCCCCTGGGTCCTATTCTTCACCAGATTTAGGTTCATCATTACATTCCGTCCAGGTTCCAAAAATACTAAGGCCGATTCCTTGTCCCGAAGTTTTTTGGCCCATCATCCTCAGCCTTCTGATCCGTTGCCTATTGTTCCTTCTACTTCTATTCATCTCGGACTCACCCAGGATCTAGGAGCCACTATCCGACACTTCCAGAAAATCGCTCCAGTTCAGACACCGGTCAACAAATTATTTGTCCCGTTGCACTTAAGGAAATCTGTCCTCATGGAGGGTCATAACAACCGCTCGGCTGGTCATCCAGGAATTCGTAGGACTATCGAAGTTCTTTCTCGTTGGCTTTGGTGGCCCACCTTATCAGATGATGTGGAGACTTACGTTCGTGCCTGTCCTGAATGTGCCAGGAATAAATCTGCTAGAAACCGTCCTTCTGGTCTATTGTTACCCTTGCCTGCTCCAAGCAGGCCTTGGACCCATCTTTCGATGTATTTTATTGTTGACCTGCCAGTATCCGCAGGACATAACACCATTTGGGTAGTCGTGGATCGATTTAGTAAGATGGCACATTTTATTTCCTTGCCCAAGTTACCTAATGCCAGGACCTTGGCCACCTTGTTTTTGACTCATATTTTTCGTCTCCATGGGCTTCCCGAAGACATTGTCTCAGACCGAGGATCCCAGTTTATTGCCCGATTTTGGAGGTCTTTTTGTAAATCCATCGGGATCTCTATCAGTCTGTCCTCGGCGTATTACCCACAGTCGAATGGACAGACAGAGAGGACTAACCAGGCTTTGGAACAGTTCCTACGCATCTATGTGTCTAAATTCCATGACAACTGTTCCTCTCTTTTGCCCTGGGCAGAATTCGCGTACAACAATTCTTGCCATTCCGCTATACACACATCCCCGTTCTTCTGCAACCTCGGGTTCCACCCGAAATCCAACTTGTTCTCTACTGATGTTCCCAGTGGGGATTCCGGAACACCTGCTTTTACGGCCAGGTTGAGGTCTGTCTGGAAAAAGGTGCACTCTGCACTAGGTCAAGCCTCCCAAAAATCCAAGGTCTTCGCTGACCGCCATCGTGCGCTATGTTCATTGAAAGTGGGGGATCGGGTTTGGTTGTCCACACGCAACATCAGGTTGCAGCAACCTTGCAGGAAGCTGGGGCCCCGATACATTGGATCATTTCCAATAGAGAAAAAGATAAATCCAGTGGCGTTCAGGCTGAGACTACCACCTTCCTTAAAAATACCCTCAACATTCCATTGTTCTCTTTTAAAGAAAGCTGCGGCTCCCAGCAAATTTACTCAGCCTTCCTTTAACAGGCCCCGGCCTTTGATTGTGAACAGAGACCAGGAATACATCATCGAAAGGATCCTTGACTCAAGGAAGGTTCTAGGCCAAGTTCAATTCCTAGTCCACTGGAAGGGTTACGGCCCAGAAGAGAGATGTTGGATACCACAGAGGCGTCTCCATGCTGAGAGGTTAATGAAGGAATTTTTTAAAAAATTTCCTACTAAGCCTGGATGTCGGGGTTCCTTGACCCCTCCTCAAGGGGGGGTACTGTCACGAGCCGCGGCGGCCGCGGGCACCGCCGCGACTCAGTTCCTGTTTCTTCTGACGTCCCAGCTGTCTCTACGGCGACCGGGATGTCACTTCCGGATATCCAGGGCAACGGCCGGACGTCGAGAACTTTGCCCAGGATTTCGAACCTGTGCTTGTGACCTCTGACCTTGGTTTTTCTGCCCGCTACTGTCCGCCAATCACTCCACTCCTGGGTTCTCCTGGAGTCCGTATACGTTACTCGACCCCTTGTCGGCCCGCAGCCAAGTCTGTCCCCACCACTAGGGGCTCCAGCGAACGCCGGGCCTTCAGGGCAGACCCCGAGTTTCATTGTACTGGCTTGGGAGTTCCTAACAGCATCACACAGGACTACACAGGATCATATATGACTACATAGAATCAGACAGGTCCACAAAGGACCACTCAGGTCCACATAGGATCACACAGGGCCACATAGGACCACACAGAATCACATAGGACCACACAAGTCCACATTGGATCACACAGGACCACAGAGGATCACACAGGACCACATTGGATCACACAGGTCCACATTTGACTACACATTCTATCAGAATGGTACTGTATTACTCTCACTATAACACACTGTTACTGTATTACTCTCACTATAACACACTGTTACTGTATTACTCTCACTATAACACAATGTTACTGTATTACTCTCAGTATAACACGATGTTACTGTATTGCTCTCACTATAACACATTGTTACTGTATTACTCTCACTATAACACATTGTTACTGTATTACTCTCACTATAACACACTGTTACTGTATTACTCTCAGTATAACACGATGTTACTGTATTACTCTCACTATAACACAATGTTACTGTATTACTCTCACTATAACACACTGATACTGTATTACTCTCAGTATAACACACTGTTACTGTATTACTCTCAGTATAACACATTGTTACTGTATTACTCTCAGTATAACACACTGTTACTGTATTACTCTCACTATAACACAATGTTACTGTATTACTCTCACTATAACACAATGTTACTGTATTACTCTCAGTATAACACACTGTTACTGTATTACTCTCACTATAACACAATGTTACTGTATTACTCTCACTATAACACAATGTTACTGTATTACTCTCAGTATAACACATTGTTACTGTATTACTCTCAGTATAACACACTGTTACTGTATTACTCTCACTATAACACACTGTTACTGTATTACTCTCACTATAACACACTGTTACTGTATTACTCTCACTATAACACATTGTTACTGTATTACTCTCAGTATAACACACTGTTACTGTATTACTCTCACTATAACACAATGTTACTGTATTACTCTCACTATAACACAATGTTACTGTATTACTCTCAGTATAACACACTGTTACTGTATTACTCTCACTATAACACAATGTTACTGTATTACTCTCACTATAACACAATGTTACTGTATTACTCTCAGTATAACACATTGTTACTGTATTACTCTCAGTATAACACACTGTTACTGTATTACTCTCACTATAACACACTGTTACTGTATTACTCTCACTATAACACACTGTTACTGTATTACTCTCACTATAACACATTGTTACTGTATTACTCTCAGTATAACACACTGTTACTGTATTACTCTCAATATAACACATTGTTACTGTATTACTCTCACTATAACACACTGTTACTGTATTACTCTCAGTATAACACACTGTTACTGTATTACTCTCACTATAACACGATGTTACTGTATTATTCTCACTATAACACAATGTTACTGTATTAATCTCACTATAACACATTGTTACTGTATTACTCTCACTATAACACACTGTTACTCTATTACTCTCACTATAACACATTGTTACTGTATTACTCTCACTATAACACAATGTTACTGTATTACTCTCACTATAACACACTGTTACTGTATTACTCTCACTATAACACACTGTTACTGTATTACTCTCAGTATAACACAATGTTACTGTAATACTCTCAGTATAACACAATGTTACTGTATTACTCTCACTATGACACGATGTTACTGTATTACTCTCAGTATAACACACTGTTACTGTATTACTCTCACTATAACACACAGTTACTGTATTACTCTCACTATAACACACTGTTACTGTATTACTCTCACTATAACACACAGTTACTGTATTACTCTCACTATAACACGATGTTACTGTATTACTCTCACTATAACACGATATTACTGTATTACTCTCACTATAACACACTGTTACTGTATTACTCTCAGTATAACACACTGTTACTGTATTACTCTCAGTATAACACACTGTTACTGTATTACTCTCAGTATAACACAATGTTACTGTATTACTCTCACTATAACACACTGTTACTGTATTACTCTCACTATAAAACACTGTTACTGTATTACTCTCACTATAACACGATGTTACTGTATTACTCTCACTATAACACATTGTTACTGTATTACTCTCAGTATAACACATTGTTACTGTATTACTCTCAGTATAACACAATGTTACTGTAATACTCTCACTATATCAGATGGTTACTGTATTACTCTCACTATAACACACTGTTACTGTATTACTCTCAGTATAACACGATGTTACTGTATTACTCTCAGTATAACACAATGTTACTGTATTACTCTCAGTATAACACGATGTTACTGTATTACTCTCAGTATAACACAATGTTACTGTAATACTGTCACTATATCAGATGGTTACTATATTACAGTCTCACTGTACCAGGCTGTTACCAGTGGTGGAAGTGATCTGTGTCGGTGTAACATACCAGCACCTATAAATTGCCCCTGCTGCTGTATCTGCCCCATGTTCTGCAGGCACTCAGTGTGCAGGGCATGGCAGCAGCAGGCTGTCACATGTCATTTACCTGTCACTCACCAGCCTCTCACCTGTCATTTACCTGTCACCCACCTGCCTCTCACATGTCATTTACCTGTCACTCACCTGCCTCTCACATGTCATTTACCTGTCACTCACCTGTCATTAACCTGTTACTGAGAGCAGCACGGGGACTGTGTACATTTTTTCTCTTTTACACCCTTCCTATTTGCCATTATCCAGGTCATGTCACCAGGGGACATATTGTCTACAATACACAGTGGAAGGGAAACCACACGTGGAGCAGGGAATCACATGTATGTAAGGTCAGAGTATGACGGCTCGGTGACAACTTACCATGCATCATTTCATATGTTTCATTTTATAATATATAATGTTAAAAAACATCTAAAATTAATTTTACACTATCGAAATCCCTAAAGCTTCTCGGGGTGTCGACTGCCCCCAGCAACTCACTTCATATTCCCACTGTGACCAGTAAGTGTTACTGTGTTACTTTCTACCACAACAGTACTGAAATATTATTATTATTATTATTATTATTGCTGATGTGAGTACTATCATTATATCAGATTGTTACTGTATTACGCTATATCACCCAGTTACTGCATTACTCTCTGTCTATATCCGGTTATTACTCATATAGCAATTACTACTGATTTTCCATCCACCGAAGGTAAAATGCTACAGTATTCTCCTGTGTCTAAACCCTTTATTATGATGTTCTCTCCCACTCATTATGACCTCACTACTGCCACATATTTTATTCCATTACAGTATACTTGTTACTCACTTATCGATGGCTGTTTGACCTTCTCCTCAAGCTAGTTCCATGTGAAACAAGACTCCGGTGGAAATTCTCCATAGTGTTGGAAGCTGTTCCCTGCAGAGCTAACATAAGGCCATCAGGAGCCAGGTGGTCGATCCTTCAGCTGGAAGAACCATGAAGAGATATTTCATTGCTATGATGTTCTGATCGAGGGCGCATCTAACAAGAAAGCTTCATATCTACCTTGGATATCTCTGATGTAAGCCTATATATGTTTGGAGAATGTGATGTCTAAGTGGCTTAACTCATTAATTGTGCACAAAAAAGTATTATTACTTGTTCAAACTTAAGGTAATGTTGGTGTTGGTCTGTAGATGTAGAAGTGATGTTGGTCTGTATATGTAGAAGTTATGTTGTTCTGTAGATGTTGATGTAGAAGTGATGTTGTTCTGTAGATGTTGATGTAGAAGTCATGTTGTTCTGTAGATGTTGATGTAGGATTGATGTTGGTCTGTAGATGTAGAAGTAATGTTGGTCTGTAGATGTAGAAGTGATGTTGGTCTGTAGATGTAGAAGTCATGTTGGTCTGTAGATGTTGATGTAGAAGTCATGTTGGTCTGTAGATGTAGAAGTCATGTTGGTCTGTAGATGTAGAAGTCATGTTGGTCTGTAGATGTAGAAGTCATGTTGGTCTGTAGATGTAGAAGTCATGTTGGTCTGTAGATGTAGAAGTCATGTTGGTCTGTAGATGTTGATGTAGAAGTCATGTTGGTCTGTAGATGTTGATGTAGAAGTCATGTTGGTCTGTAGATGTTGATGTAGAAGTCATGTTGGTCTGTAGATGTTGATGTAGAAGTCATGTTGTTCTGTAGATGTTGACGTAGAAGTGATGTTGGTCTGTAGATGTAGAAGTCATGTTGGTCTGTAGAAGTTCATGTAGAAGTCATGTTCATGTGGGATTGATTTTGGTGGAAACAGCTCTCTTGAAAATCCACACCACCATCTCTTATAAAAATTAGACACTCTCTTAAAACCCTTCTCTTTATTAGAGCTTACCCTACTCCCACCTATAATACTCAGACTAATGTACCCTCACAGCTGTCCCAATCTCCACTCTGAGCCACACTTGCTCCTCTTGTTTCATCTGTGCCCTCTTCCACTTAGAATGTAAGTTCTCTAATGAGCAGGATCCTTCATACCCTTTGTTTTCATGTCTGCATTTATTTTGTCTAACGTATGTCCCTGTTTTATGTATGTCCTGTTTTCACTACTGTACGGTGCTGCAGAGCACTGTGGTGCCTTACAAATCTATGATAATGATACTAATAGAACTTGGAATCTGGTCTCAGGGGGGGTGCCCACTGGTTAGAATGAAAGTGAAATGGTTTGTAGTATCCAAAAAAGTTCACATTTGTTAAAAAAGTAGTAACTTACACACCCCGAAGCAGATGACAAGCCTATCTGATCAGCGATGGTAATAAAACAGCAAAATCTCAACGCGTTTCGTCTGTAAACAGATGTGAACATTTTTGGATACTACATCTGTGTCCCTCTGTATATTGATTGAGGTAACATATCGGTTAAACCTATGATGGCTGAAGATTGACTACATCCTCACGGTCTACAGGACATCCCTCCAGAGAAGCCATAAATCTTTTTGTGTCTGGTACGCATATCTCTGCACTAGTGTGACCTGTTTATTTTTTGCACTTTGTCTAATGGGACTATCTTGATTGCTACGTGGCTCTGTGTCATTTCCCACCATTTTTTCTATTTCTATCCACTTCAGATACTGTGGATATCCACATGGTGGAAAGTTTTGGCTCACTTTACTCTGGTGATTAGGTTCCTTTTCTGGATTCTCCTATTGGCTCCAATAATATACTGTACTACACTATTGTGCGCCTCCTCTTCCATCTTTTTTTAGATTTTTTCCTGCTACACCGCTTGATTTAGAGGATTGGCAGCCGCCCGCACAGGGGAAGTGAGACATATGAAGGAACCAGTTCAAGACATTGGACTTTACTAATATAGTTGTACTGGTGTATTGTCATAGCGCCGTTTGTATCTATTTTGTGCATATATATATCTATAATATCATTATTTCTCATTTTATAGTGCTAATAACATGATAATTAATAGTAATGGGACCAATAAATGAACATTCATATTATGCCACATAGCTGTGCCCACAGTTCATCATCAAACATACGTAGGCAGCTTGTGTGCGACTCAACCCATCTCACACGTCTTCAGTTCCACAACGGAACCTGGGAGGAGTTGCCGTTTCAGCCATCTTTGGCTGCTTTGATGAAGCGGCTCCGGGGTGTCAGATGAAACTGGTCCACGTGCCATATCTGGCCCGCCTGCCAGAGGGTGCTGACGCCTATTTTAGTAGTTCAGTATAATCTTGCAGATGAGAAGCGGCCCCGTAGTGCTCAGTCCAGAGATTCCAAGTACAAGAACAATTATTTGGTGATGCTAGAGATTAATTCCCTATGGTAGGTTTACAGGGTTCAGTTGCCGATGGAACGTATTAAAGATGGCTGGTGTTATCAAGAAATAACAAATAGATCTTTTTTCTTCTAGGGGCAGAAATGGAGGGTTGCAAGAAAGAGGAAGGGGTGGAAACGAAATTAAAGAGAACCGATGAAAGGAAAAAAATTCCACCAAAAGGGAAAAGGCCAAACACAAGTAAGACCTTAAAGCCTAGCCCTAGAATGCGTCCTTCCTCTGGCTCTCTATGTTTTAACTGATAGTCCTCATGAGATTGGGCAGGAGATCAGCTTGTAGTGTAAGCTTTGAGATGTTGAGGACATGCTGATTGTTCCTTCTAACCCTACTGCAGACCTGAAGCGGTTTCTGACCTTCGCGCTCCCCCACTTCTGCATCCGATTCCTCTACAGTAACCCCAAAGAGTTTATTGCTTCAAAATTCTTCTTCGGAGCTGGATTCGGAGGCGTCGTGGGAACTGGTAATTGTGCAGCTACTTGCTGAATGTTTATATGTCTCGTTGGACAGAATATAATCAAGATGCCTGGGCTACACACATGTTCATGACACGTATGATGTTTGCACACGGACAGACGAAAGCTCCTATATTTTAAAGCATTGTCTTTATAATAATAATTATATAATAACTTTTAATTTAATGCTTCAAGTGGTACATCTATTTTTCTAGGAATCTTTTATTTACTAGTTAACCCAATGAGCCTTTATGAAGAACAGAAGATAAATCTTTTGTATGGGATTACAGGTGAATATATGTAAAATACTCTTTATTTATCTATACCCCTACTGTCTTCTTTGCCCATCATCTTTGATTACGTGGAGGGTGTAGAAGAGATTATTACAATTTCTCTTTTCTAGGACGCCAAGATGTTCTTCTCTGCTTTGGTGTCATCTCACATTTTCTTTTGTCTCCTCAGCGACGTTTGCTATCGGCTGTGCCACCTCCACCTACTTCCGATGTACCACACTAATCATAATGCCCAATTTTTTGGGGAAAGAGGGTCGTGCCTACTTGGTTATCTTTGTGTTGGCCTCTATCTACGCAGGTAAATATCCGGCCCAATGACCTTCTTATTTTACGTAAAGCAGATTAGTTTGCATGCAAGTGACCTGATACGATCTCCACCATTGTCAGGACCCGTCGTCAACCTGGAGCTCAGCGTGGAGGAGGTCGTACGGTCCGTTGCCTGTATGAAGGATTTGCAGATTAACCACACAAAGATGATTTGGAAACTGATGACGAAACCCGTCAAACAGATTGTTGAAGACCTGGTGGTGAGGAAAGAGATGAGAGTTTTCTAGATGTAGGAAAATATTGAGGCCAGTGAGAAATGTTAATAGAAAGACATTGTGGAAATGTTAAGACCTTGGCAGATACCAACAAGTTTGGAGAGATCTCCCATTCAGAATTTAATTGAGTAGAGAATAATATTAAAATAAGGAATGGACGTCTAGGGATGAATAGGGCGTGATCACACCCTATCGACACAATGAGAGGTGGACGCATCACCGTTACTCCTTCTAAGAGACGTATCGCTTGCAGGTGCTGGTGGGATGATTGGCAATATTAGCAGCACTATCTGGCTGCGGCTGCTGATTGCGTATTGACCCCTCCAACTAACAGTACCGTGGTCACTTTATTCCGTGAATAATACAAAGCATCATTGTGTCAACCAACGTTATAATGACTACAAAAATGCAAATGTCTTGTTTTATCTTGAGTCTCATGAGCCATATTGTATCTTGTAGCTTATAGCTTAGACCCAGCTGTACCCGTTGTGTTCTAGAAAAGTGCAAAGGATTTGAAAAAGAACAGCAACGGAATCCTGGCTCTGTTTAAGGAGACGGAGGAGGAAATGGAAAGTACTGACGGATACGACAAGAAGAAGGAGAAAGAAATATTGGAGAAGGAGGAAGAGGCGGAAAACCCGACTCAGTCTACACAGAGGAAATTTGACATTAAGACCCATCTCCGATGCGAGTGTGAGTACACAGGGATTCTGTTGGCAGTTACACAGAGCTGGATTAAGGCTTTGGGGGCACAGAGTGCTGACGACACGGGTCCCTATGGTCTAAAATTAATGGCATAGTGAGATCATTCATGAAAACAGAGAGAAAAACGTGACCCCTCCATATCTCTCTCATTACTGCCCCTTCTTGTCTCTCTCATTACTGCCCCCTCCGTGTCTCTCATTACTGCCCCCTCCGTGTCTCTCATTACTGCCCCCTCCGTGTCTCTCTCATTACTGCCCCCTCCGTGTCTCTCATTACTGCCCCCTCCGTGTCTCTCTCATTACTGCCCCTCCATGTCTCTCTCATTACTGCCCCCTCCTTGTGTCTCTCTCATTACTGCCCCTCCATGTCTCTCTCATTACTGCCCCTTCTTGTCTATCTCATTACTGCCCCCTCCGTGTCTCTCATTACTGCCCCTCCATGTCTCTCTCATTACTGCCCCCTCCATGTCTCTCTCATTACTGCCCCCTCCATGTCTCTCTCATTACTGCCCCTCCATGTCTCTCTCATTACTGCCCCCTCTGTGTCTCTCATTACTGCCCCCTCCATGTCTCTCTCATTACTGCCCCTCCATGTCTCTCTCATTACTGCCCCCTCCGTGTCTCTCTCATTACTGCCCCTCCATGTCTCTCTCATTACTGCCCCTCCGTGTCTCTCTCATTACTGCCCCTCCATGTCTCTCTCATTACTGCCCCCTCCGTGTCTCTCTCATTACTGCCCCTCCATGTCTCTCTCATTACTGCCCCCTCCATGTCTCTCTCATTACTGCCCCTCCATGTCTCTCTCATTACTGCCCCCTCCATGTCTCTTTCATTACTGCCCCTCCATGTCTCTGTCATTACTGCCCCCTCCTTGTCTCTCTCATTACTGCCCCCTCCGTGTCTCTCTCATTACTGCCCCTCCATGTCTCTCTCATTACTGCCCCCTCCATGTCTCTCTCATTACTGCCCCTCCATGTCTCTCTCATTACTGCCCCCTCCATGTCTCTCTCATTACTGCCCCTCCATGTCTCTCTCATTACTGCCCCCTCCATGTCTCTCTCATTACTGCCCCCTCCATGTCTCTCTCATTACTGCCCCTCCATGTCTCTCTCATTACTGCCCCCTCCATGTCTCTCTCATTACTGCCCCTCCATGTCTCTCTCATTACTGCCCCTTCATGTCTCTCTCATTACTGCCCCTCCATGTCTCTCTCATTACTGCCCCTCCATGTCTCTCTCATTACTGCCCCCTCCATGTCTCTCTCATTACTACTCCCTTCATGTCTCTCTCATTACTACCCCTCCATGTCTCTCTCATTACTACCCCTTCATGTCTCTCTCATTACTACCCCTCCATGTCTCTCTCATTACTACCCCTCCATGTCTCTCTCATTACTGCCCCTCCATGTCTCTCTCATTACTGCCCCTTCATGTCTCTCTCATTACTGCCCCTTCATGTCTCTCTCATTACTGCCCCTTCCATGTCTCTCTCATTACTGCCCCTTCCGTGTCTCTCTCATTACTGCCCCTCCATGTCTCTCTCATTACTGCCCCTCCATGTCTCTCTCATTACTGCCCCCTCCATGTCTCTCTCATTACTGCCCCCTCATGTCTCTCTCATTACTGCCCCTCCATGTCTCTCTCATTACTGCCCCTTCATGTCTCTCTCATTACTGCCCCTTCATGTCTCTCTCATTACTGCCCCCTCCATGTCTCTCTCATTACTGCCCCTCCATGTCTCTCTCATTACTGCCCCCTCCGTGTCTCTCATTACTGCCCCCTCCGTGTCTCTCTCATTACTGCCCTCCATGTCTCTCTCATTACTGCCCCTCCATGTCTCTCTCATTACTGCCCCCTCCGTGTCTCTCATTACTGCCCCTCCATGTCTCTCTCATTACTGCCCCCTCCATGTCTCTCTCATTACTACCCTCCATGTCTCTCTCATTACTGCCCCTCCATGTCTCTCTCATTACTGCCCCTCCATGTCTCTCTCATTACTGCCCCTCCATGTCTCTCTCATTACTGCCCTCCATGTCTCTCTCATTACTACCCCTCCATGTCTCTCTCATTACTACCCCTCCATGTCTCTCTCATTACTGCCCCTCCATGTCTCTCTCATTACTGCCCCCTCCATGTCTCTCTCATTACTATTCCCTTCATGTCTCTCTCATTACTACCCCTCCATGTGTCTCTCATTACTACCCCTCCATGTCTCTCTCATTACTGCCCCTCCATGTCTCTCTCATTACTGCCCCTTCATGTCTCTCTCATTACTGCCCCTTCATGTCTCTCTCATTACTGCCCCTTCCATGTCTCTCTCATTACTGCCCCTTCCGTGTCTCTCTCATTACTGCCCCTCCATGTCTCTCTCATTACTGCCCCCTCCATGTCTCTCTCATTACTGCCCCCTCCATGTCTCTCTCATTACTGCCCCCTCCATGTCTCTCTCATTACTGCCCCTCCATGTCTCTCTCATTACTGCCCCTTCATGTCTCTCTCATTACTGCCCCTTCATGTCTCTCTCATTACTGCCCCCTCCATGTCTCTTTCATTACTGCCCCCTCCATGTCTCTCTCATTACTGCCCCTCCATGTCTCTCTCATTACTGCCCCCTCCGTGTCTCTCATTACTGCCCCCTCCGTGTCTCTCTCATTACTGCCCTCCATGTCTCTCTCATTACTGCCCCTCCATGTCTCTCTCATTACTGCCCCCTCCGTGTCTCTCATTACTGCCCCTCCATGTCTCTCATTACTGCCCCTCCATGTCTCTCTCATTACTGCCCCCTCCATGTCTCTCTCATTACTACCCTCCATGTCTCTCTCATTACTGCCCCTCCATGTCTCTCTCATTACTGCCCCTCCATGTCTCTCTCATTACTGCCCCTCCATGTCTCTCTCATTACTGCCCTCCATGTCTCTCTCATTACTGCCCCTCCATGTCTCTCTCATTACTGCCCCTCCATGTCTCTCTCATTACTGCCCCTCCATGTCTCTCTCATTACTGCCCTCCATGTCTCTCTCATTACTGCCCCTCCATGTCTCTCTCATTACTGCCCCTTCATGTCTCTCTCATTACTGCCCCCTCCATGTCTCTCTCATTACTGCCCTCCATGTCTCTCTCATTACTGCCCCTCCATGTCTCTCTCATTACTGCCCCCTCCGTGTCTCTCATTACTGCCCCCTCCGTGTCTCTCTCATTACTGCCCTCCATGTCTCTCTCATTACTGCCCCTCCATGTCTCTCTCATTACTGCCCCCTCCGTGTCTCTCATTACTGCCCCTCCATGTCTCTCTCATTACTGCCCCCTCCATGTCTCTCTCATTACTGCCCTCCATGTCTCTCTCATTACTGCCCCTCCATGTCTCTCTCATTACTGCCCCCTCCGTGTCTCTCATTACTGCCCCCTCCGTGTCTCTCTCATTACTGCCCCTCCATGTCTCTCTCATTACTGCCCCTCCATGTCTCTCTCATTACTGCCCCCTCCATGTCTCTCTCATTACTGCCCCTCCATGTCTCTCTCATTACTGCCCCCTCCGTGTCTCTCATTACTGCCCCTCCATGTCTCTCTCATTACTGCCCCCTCCGTGTCTCTCATTACTGCCCCCTCCATGTCTCTCTCATTACTGCCCCCTCCATGTCTCTCTCATTACTGCCCCCTCCATGTCTCTCTCATTACTGCCCCCTCCTTGTGTCTCTCTCATTACTGCCCCCTCCTTGTCTCTCATTACTGCCCTCCATGTCTCTCTCATTACTGCCCCTTCTTGTCTCTCTCATTACTGCCCCCTCCGTGTCTCTCTCATTACTGCCCCTCCATGTCTCTCTCATTACTGCCCCCTCCATGTCTCTCTCATTACTGCCCTCCATGTCTCTCTCATTACTGCCCCTCCATGTCTCTCTCATTACTGCCCCTTCATGTCTCTCTCATTACTGCCCCCTCCTTGTGTCTCTCTCATTACTGCCCCCTCCTTGTCTCTCATTACTGCCCCCTCCTTGTGTCTCTCTCATTACTGCCCCCTCCTTGTGTCTCTCTCATTACTGCCCCTCCATGTCTCTCTCATTACTGCCCCCTCCATGTCTCTCTCATTACTGCCCCTCCATGTCTCTCTCATTACTGCCCCTCCATGTCTCTCTCATTACTGCCCCCTCCATGTCTCTCTCATTACTGCCCCTCCATGTCTCTCTCATTACTGCCCCCTCCGTGTCTCTCTCATTACTGCCCCTCCATGTCTCTCTCATTACTGCCCCTTCATGTCTCTCTCATTACTGCCCCCTCCATGTCTCTCTCATTACTGCCCCCTCCGTGTCTCTCATTACTGCCCCCTCCTTGTCTCTCTCATTACTGCCCCCTCCTTGTCTCTCTCATTACTGCCCCCTCCTTGTCTCTCTCATTCTACCCCCTCCATGTCTCTCTCATTACTGCCCCCTCCATGTCTCTCTCATTACTGCCCCTTCATGTCTCTCTCATTACTGCCCCCTCCATGTCTCTCTCATTACTGCCCCCTCCGTGTCTCTCATTACTGCCCCCTCCGTGTCTCTCATTACTGCCCCCTCCTTGTCTCTCTCATTACTGCCCCCTCCATGTCTCTCTCATTACTGCCCCTTCATGTCTCTCTCATTACTGCCCCCTCCATGTCTCTCTCATTACTGCCCCCTCCTTGTCTCTCTCATTACTGCCCCCTCCGTGTCTCTCATTACTGCCCCCTCCTTGTCTCTCTCATTACTGCCCCCTCCTTGTCTCTCTCATTACTGCCCCCTCCTTGTCTCTCATTACTGCCCCTTCATGTCTCTCTCATTACTGCCCCCTCCTTGTCTCTCTCATTACTGCCCCCTCCTTGTCTCTCTCATTACTGCCCCCTCCGTGTCTCTCTCATTACTGCCCCCTCCATGTCTCTCTCATTACTGCCCCCTCCGTGTCTCTCATTACTGCCCCCTCCGTGTCTCTCTCATTACTGCCCCTCCATGTCTCTCTCATTACTGCCCCTTCATGTCTCTCTCATTACTGCCCCTCCATGTCTCTCTCATTACTGCCCCCTCCGTGTCTCTCATTACTGCCCCCTCCGTGTCTCTCTCATTACTGCCCCTCCATGTCTCTCTCATTACTGCCCCCTCCTTGTCTCTCTCATTACTGCCCCCTCCTTGTCTCTCTCATTACTGCCCCCTCCGTGTCTCTCTCATTACTGCCCCCTCCATGTCTCTCTCATTACTGCCCCCTCCGTGTCTCTCATTACTGCCCCCTCCGTGTCTCTCTCATTACTGCCCCTCCATGTCTCTCTCATTACTGCCCCCTCCGTGTCTCTCATTACTGCCCCCTCCGTGTCTCTCTCATTACTGCCCCTCCATGTCTCTCTCATTACTGCCCCTTCATGTCTCTCTCATTACTGCCCCTCCATGTCTCTCTCATTACTGCCCCCTCCGTGTCTCTCATTACTGCCCCCTCCGTGTCTCTCTCATTACTGCCCCTCCATGTCTCTCTCATTACTGCCCCCTCCTTGTCTCTCTCATTACTGCCCCCTCCTTGTCTCTCTCATTACTGCCCCCTCCGTGTCTCTCTCATTACTGCCCCCTCCATGTCTCTCTCATTACTGCCCCCTCCGTGTCTCTCATTACTGCCCCCTCCGTGTCTCTCTCATTACTGCCCCTCCATGTCTCTCTCATTACTGCCCCTTCATGTCTCTCTCATTACTGCCCCTCCATGTCTCTCTCATTACTGCCCCCTCCATGTCTCTCTCATTACTGCCCCCTCCGTGTCTCTCTCATTACTGCCCCTCCATGTCTCTCTCATTACTGCCCCTCCATGTCTCTCTCATTACTGCCCCTCCATGTCTCTCTCATTACTGCCCCCTCCGTGTCTCTCATTACTGCCCCCTCCGTGTCTCTCTCATTACTGCCCCTCCGTGTCTCTCTCATTACTGCCCCTTCATGTCTCTCTCATTACTGCCCCCTCCATGTCTCTCTCATTACTGCCCCCTCCGTGTCTCTCTCATTACTGCCCCTCCATGTCTCTCTCATTACTGCCCCTTCATGTCTCTCTCATTACTGCCCCTCCATGTCTCTGTCATTACTGCCCCCTCCGTGTCTCTCTCATTACTGCCCCTCCATGTCTCTCTCATTACTGCCCCTCCATGTCTCTCTCATTACTGCCCCCTCCGTGTCTCTCATTACTGCCCCCTCCGTGTCTCTCTCATTACTGCCCCTCCATGTCTCTCTCATTACTGCCCCCTCCGTGTCTCTCTCATTACTGCCCCTCCATGTCTCTCTCATTACTGCCCCCTCCGTGTCTCTCTCATTACTGCCCCCTCATGTCTCTCTCATTACTGCCCCTCCATGTCTCTCTCATTACTGCCCCTTCATGTCTCTCTCATTACTGCCCCTTCATGTCTCTCTCATTACTGCCCCCTCCATGTCTCTCTCATTACTGCCCCTCCATGTCTCTCTCATTACTGCCCCCTCCGTGTCTCTCATTACTGCCCCCTCCGTGTCTCTCTCATTACTGCTCCCTCCTTGTCTCTCTCATTACTGCCCCCTCCATGTCTCTCTCATTACTGCCCCCCCGTGTCTCTCTCATTACTGCCCCTCCATGTCTCTCTCATTACTGCCCCCTCCATGTCTCTCTCATTACTGCCCCTCCATGTCTCTCTCATTACTGCCCCTCCATGTCTCTCTCATTACTGCCCCTCCGTGTCTCTCATTACTGCCCCTCCATGTCTCTCTCATTACTGCCCCCTCCGTGTCTCTCATTACTGCCCCCTCCGTGTCTCTCATTACTGCCCCCCCGTGTCTCTCTCATTACTGCCCCCTCCGTGTCTCTCATTACTGCCCCCTCCATGTCTCTCTCATTACTGCCCCCTCCATGTCTCTCTCATTACTGCCCTCCATGTCTCTCTCATTACTGCCCCCTCCATTTCTCTATCATTACTGCCCCTCCATGTCTCTCTCATTACTGCCCCCTCCATGTCTCTCTCATTACTGCCCCCTACATGTCTCTCTCATTACTGCCCCTTCATGTCTCTCTCATTACTGCCCCTTCATGTCTCTCTCATTACTGCCCCCTCCATGTCTCTCTCATTACTGCCCCCTCCATGTCTCTCTCATTACTGCCCCTCCATGTCTCTCTCATTACTGCCCCCTCCGTGTCTCTCTCATTACTGCCCCTCCATGTCTCTCTCATTACTGCCCCCTCCTTGTCTCTCTCATTACTGCCCCTCCATGTCTCTGTCATTACTGCCCCCTCCTTGTCTCTCTCATTACTGCCCCTCCATGTCTCTCTCATTACTGCCCCCTCCATGTCTCTCTCATTACTGCCCCTCCATGTCTCTGTCATTACTGCCCCCTCCTTGTCTCTCTCATTACTGCCCCTTCATGTCTCTCTCATTACTGCCCCCTCCATGTCTCTCTCATTACTGCCCCCTCCATGTCTCTCTCATTACTGCCCCCTCCTTGTCTCTCTCATTACTGCCCCTTCATGTCTCTCTCATTACTGCCCCTCCATGTCTCTCTCATTACTGCCCCTTCATGTCTCTCTCATTACTGCCCCCTCCTTGTCTCTCTCATTACTGCCCCCTCCATGTCTCTCTCATTACTGCCCCTCCATGTCTCTCTCATTACTGCCCCCTCCTTGTGTCTCTCTCATTACTGCCCCTTCATGTCTCTCTCATTACTGCCCCCTCCTTGTCTCTCTCATTACTGCCCCCTCCATGTCTCTCTCATTACTGCCCCTTCATGTCTCTCTCATTACTGCCCCCTCCTTGTCTCTCTCATTACTGCCCCTCCATGTCTCTCTCATTACTGCCCCTCCATGTCTCTCTCATTACTGCCCCCTCCTTGTGTCTCTCTCATTACTGCCCCTCCATGTCTCTCTCATTACTGCCCCTTCATGTCTCTGTCATTACTGCCCCTTCATGTCTCTGTCATTACTGCCCCCTCCGTGTCTCTCTCATTACTGCCCCCTCCTTGTCTCTCTCATTACTGCCCCCTCCTTGTCTCTCTCATTACTGCCCCTTCCGTGTCTCTCTCATTACTGCCCCCTCCTTGTGTCTCTCTCAGTACTGCTCCCTCCTTGTCTCTCTCATTACTGCCCCCTCCATGTCTCTCTCATTACTGCTCCCTCCATGTCTCTCTCATTACTGCCCCTCCATATCTCTCTCATTACTGCTCCCTCCTTGTCTCTCTCATTACTGCCTCCTCCATGTCTCTCTCATTACTGCTCCCTCCTTGTCTTTTTCATTACTGCCCCTCCATGTCTCTCTCATTACTGCCCCCTCGATGTCTCTGTCATTACTGCCCCCTCCGTGTCTCTCTCATTACTGCCCCCTCCGTGTCTCTCTCATTACTGCCCCCTCCGTGTCTCTCTCATTACTGCCCCCTCCGTGTCTCTCTCATTACTGCCCCCTCCGTGTCTCTCTCATTACTGCCCCCTCCTTGTCGCTCTCATTACTGCCCCCTCCATGTCTCTCTCATTACTGCCCCCTCCGTGTCTCTCTCATTACTGCCCCCTCCTTGTCGCTCTCATTACTGCCCCCTCCATGTCTCTCTCATTACTGCCCCCTCCGTGTCTAATTACTGCCCCCTCCGTGTCTCTCTCATTACTGCCCCCTCCGTGTCCAATTACTGCCCCCTCCGTGTCTCTCTCATTACTGCTCCCTCCGTGTCTCTCTCATTACTGCCCCCTCCGTGTCTCTGTCATTACTGCCCCCTCCGTGTCTCTCTCATTACTGCCCCCTCCGTGTCTCTCTCATTACTGCCCCCTCCGTGTCTCTCTCAGTACTGCCCCCTCCGTGTCTCTCTCAGTACTGCCCCCTCCGTGTCTCTCTCAGTACTGCCCCCTCCCTGTCTCTCTCATTACTGCCCCCTCCGTGTCTCTCTCATTACTGCCCCTCCATATCTCTCTCATTACTGCCCCTCCATGTCTCTCTCATTACTGCCCCTTCATGTCTCTCTCATTACTGCCCCTCCATGTCTCTCTCAGTACTGCCCCCTCCGTGTCTCTCTCAGTACTGCCCCTCCCTGTCTCTCTCATTACTGCCCCCTCCTTGTCTTTCTCATTACTGCCCCCTCCGTGTCTCTCTTAGTACTGCCCCCTCCCTGTCTCTCTCATTACTGCCCCCTCCGTGTCTCTCTCATTACTGCCCCCTCCGTGTCTCTCTCATTACTGCCCCCTCCGTGTCTAATTACTGCCCTCTCCGTGTCTCTCTCATTACTGCCCCCTCCGTGTCTCTCTCAGTACTGCCCCCTCCGTGTCTCTCTCAGTACTGCCCCCTCTGTGTCTCTCTCAGTACTGCCCCCTCTGTGTCTCTCTCATTACTGCCCCCTCCGTGTCTCTCTCATTACTGCCCCCTCCGTGTCTCTCTCAGTACTGCCCCCTCCGTGTCTCTCTCAGTACTGCCCCCTCCGTGTCTCTCTCATTACTGCCCCCTCCGGTTCTCTCTCATTACTGCCCCCTCCGTGTCTCTCTCATTACTGCCCCCTCCGTGTCTCTCTCAGTACTGCCCCCTCCCTGTCTCTCTCATTACTGCCCCCTCCATGTCTCTCTCATTACTGCCCCTCCCTGTCTCTCTCAGTAATTCCCCCCTCCGTGTCTCTCTCATTACTGCCCCCTCCGTGTCTCTCTCATTACTGCCCCCTCCGTGTCTCTCTCAGTACTGCCCCCTCCCTGTCTCTCTCATTACTGCCCCCTCCCTGTCTCTCTCATTACTGCCCCCTCCCTGTCTCTCTCATTACTGCCCCTCCCTGTCTCTCTCAGTACTGCCCCCTCCGTGTCTCTCTCATTACTGCCCCCTCCGTGTCTCTCTCATTACTGCCCCCTCCGTGTCTCTCTCATTAATGCCCCCTCCGTGTCTCTCTCATTACTGCCCCCTCCGTGTCTCTCTCATTACTGCCCCCTCCTTGTCTCTCTCATTACTGCCCCCTCCATGTCTCTCTCATTACTGCCCCCTCCATGTCTCTCTCATTCTACCCCCTCCATGTCTCTCTCATTACTGCTCCCTCCGTGTCTCTCATTACTGCCCCCTCCGTGTCTCTCTCATTACTGCCCCCTCCGTGTCTCTCTCATTACTGCCCCCTTCGTGTCTCTCTCATTACTGCCCCCTCCTTGTCTCTCTCATTACTGCCCCCTCCATGTCTCTCTCATTACTGCCCCCTCCTTGTCTCTCTCATTACTGCCCCCTCCTTGTCTCTCTCATTACTGCCCCCTCCTCGTCTCTCTCATTACTGCCCCCTCCATGTCTCTCTTATTACTGCCCCTTCATGTCTCTCATTACCCTCTCCACCACACTCCTCCTTCCTGCAGTTACTTTACCCTCTCCACCACACTCCTCCTTCCTGCAGTTACTTTACCCTCTCCACCACACTCCACCTTCCTGCAGTTACTTTACCCTCTCCTCCACACTCCTCCTTCCTGCAGTTACTTTACCCTCTCCACCACACTCCTCCTTCCTGCAGTTACTTTACCCTCTCCACCACACTCCTCCTTCCTGTAGTTACTTTACCCTCTCCACCACACTCCTCCTCCCTGTAGTTACTTTACCCTCTCCACCACACTCCACCTTCCTGCAGTTACTTTACCCTCTCCACCACACTCCTCCTTCCTGCAGTTACTTTACCCTCTCCACCACACTCCACCTTCCTGCAGTTACTTTACCCTCTCCACCACACTCCTCCTTCCTGCAGTTACTTTACCCTCTCCACCACACTCCTCCTTCCTGCAGTTAATTTACCCTCTCCACCACACTCCACCTTCCTGCAGTTACTTTACCCTCTCCACCACACTCCTCCACCCTGTAATTACTTTACCCTCTCCACCACACTCCTCCTTCCTGCAGTTACTTTACCCTCTCCACCACACTCCACCTTCCTGCAGTTACTTTACCCTCTCCACCACACTCCACCTTCCTGCAGTTACTTTACCCTCTCCACCACACTCCTCCTTCCTGCAGTTACTTTACCCTCTCCACCACACTCCACCTTCCTGCAGTTACTTTACCCTCTCCACCACACTCCTCCTTCCTGCAGTTACTTTACCCTCTCCACCACACTCCTCCTTCCTGCAGTTACTTTACCCTCTCCACCACACTCCTCCTTCCTGCAGTTACTTTACCCTCTACACCACACTCCTCCTTCCTAAAGTTACTTTACCCTCTCCACCACACTCCACCTTCCTGCAGTTACTTTACCCTCTCCACCACACTCCTCCTCCCTGTAGTTACTTTACCCTCTCCACCACACTACACCTTCCTGCAGTTACTTTACCCTCTCCACCACACTCCACCTTCCTGCAGTTACTTTACCCTCTCCTCCACACTCCTCCTTCCTGCAGTTACTTTACCCTCTCCACCACACTCCACCTTCCTGCAGTTACTTTACCCTCTCCACCACACTCCACCTTCCTGCAGTTACTTTACCCTCTCCACCACACTCCTCCTTCCTGCAGTTACTTTACCCTCTCCACCACACTCCACCTTCCTGCAGTTACTTTACCCTCTCCACCACACTCCTCCACCCTGTAATTACTTTACCCTCTCCACCACACTCCTCCTTCCTGCAGTTACTTTACCCTCTCCACCACACTCCTCCTTCCTGCAGTTACTTTACCCTCTCCACCACACTCCACCTTCCTGCAGTTACTTTACCCTCTCCACCACACTCCTCCTCCCTGTAGTTACTTTACCCTCTCCACCACACTCCACCTTCCTGCAGTTACTTTACCCTCTCCACCACACTCCTCTTCCCTGTAGTTACTTTACCCTCTCCACCACACTCCTCCTTCCTGCAGTTACTTTACCCTCTCCACCACACTCCTCCTTCCTGCAGTTACTTTACCCTCTCCACCACACTCCTCCTTCCTGCAGTTACTTTACCCTCTCCACCACACTCCACCTTCCTGCAGTTACTTTACCCTCTCCACCACACTCCACCTTCCTGCAGTTACTTTACCCTCTCCACCACACTACACCTTCCTGCAGTTACTTTACCCTCTCCACCACACTCCACCTTCCTGCAGTTAATTTACTCTCTCCACCACACTCCACCTTCCTGCAGTTACTTTACCCTCTCCACCACACTCCACCTTCCTGCAGTTACTTTACCCTCTCCACCACACTCCACCTTCCTGCAGTTACTTTACCCTCTCCACCACACTCCTCCTCCCTGTAGTTACTTTACCCTCTCCACCACACTCCTCCTTCCTGCAGTTACTTTACCCTCTCCACCACACTCCACCTTCCTGCAGTTACTTTACCCTCTCCACCACACTCCTCCTTCCTGCAGTTACTTTACCCTCTCCACCACACTCCACCTTCCTGCAGTTACTTTACCCTCTCCACCACACTCCACCTTCCTGCAGTTACTTTACCCTCTCCACCACACTCCACCTTCCTGCAGTTACTTTACCCTCTCCACCACACTCCTCCTTCCTGCAGTTACTTTACTCTCTCCACCACACTCCACCTTCCTGCAGTTACTTTACCCTCTCCACCACACTCCTCCTTCCTGCAGTTACTTTACCCTCTCCACCACACTCCTCCTTCCTGCAGTTACTTTACCCTCTCCACCACACTACACCTTCCTGCAGTTACTTTACCCTCTCCACCACACTCCACCTTCCTGCAGTTACTTTACCCTCTCCACCACACTCCACCTTCCTGCAGTTACTTTACCCTCTCCACCACACTCCTCCTTCCTGCAGTTACTTTACCCTCTCCACCACACTCCTCCTTCCTGCAGTTACTTTACCCTCTCCACCACACTCCACCTTCCTGCAGTTACTTTACCCTCTCCACCACACTCCTCCTTCCTGCAGTTACTTTACCCTCTCCACCACACTACACCTTCCTGCAGTTACTTTACCCTCTCCACCACACTACACCTTCCTGCAGTTACTTTACCCTCTCCACCACACTCCTCCTCCCTGTAATTACTTTACCCTCTCCACCACACTCCTCCTTCCTGCAGTTACTTTACCCTCTCCACCACACTCCTCCTTCCTAAAGTTACTTTACTCTCTTTTTTTGAACAGGGGAAGACTTTGATGGGTGCCCTTTACCGCCAGTGTCCCTGGATGAAATACTTAATTCGCCGGCTCTGCATTGTGTGTAACTCTAGCGAGACCAAAGACTCCTATATGTGCCCCACCCCAGGCTGTGGCACGGTGTACTGCCAGCCCTGCTGGAGGGACATGAAGAGATTCTGCTTTGCCTGTACGCTGTACGATATAGACTTGATCACCGATGACGGTGAAAGTGAAGCCGAGGACAGGTTTGAGGAGTGAGACGACCTCTACAACATGCAATAAATATTACTAATAATCTCCATGTCTCCTTCTGTGGATGTTAGGGGTTATAGAGGGTTAGTGTCTGGGGGTAATATAACAAATATGGGTCCTATGCAGGAGTAATAGTGATGTTATATTGAGTAATAGGAGCATTCATGGTGATATTATTGAGAGTAAAAGGAGGCGTTATAGGGTGTAGTAATAAAGAGTAATAGGAGTAATTAGAAGGGGTTATATCAGCAGTAGCCTGTGTGGAGTATTAGGAGTAGAGGGAGGGACTACATTAGGTAGACGGAGGAGTAATACAGAACATTAATACTGTGTAGATGGAGTTGGCACATGGTGGTGTTATATGGAGTAATGGAGCATCAGTACTATACAGAGATGTGTTATACAGAGTAATGACACAGTAACAGATACACCCAGGAAACATGCTCCCCAGTACTGATTGCCTTCCCCAGGAGTCTATTTCTATTACTCACAAGAGCTCAGTCTGTATACAAGAAATATATATATATATAATGACATGGCACTGCCCCTCCTGGACCCCAGCAGACCTCAGACATATAACATAACTTGGAGGTTATGAAAGGAGAAGAAAAATGTGGTAATGTCGGATATTTCTGTCACAGATCTGTCCTGCGTTCCTCTGATAGATACATGATGAGTATGTGAATGGAGATGTATACACCCCTAGTCCTCCCCTCTCACACCCCTGTAACACTCCCCCTGTACACACACACTGACACATTGATACACAGCTCAGAGAGTGTGCCAGGCCGCTGTGTTATGTGAGATCCCCGTGTCCAGCTTCTACCCTCAGCCAGCGTTGTTCCCTTCTATATCCTCCCTGTACCCCTAATCTCTTCTGTATCCCATCAAATCCTCCCTGTACCCCTAATCTCTTCTGTATCCCATCAAATCCTCCCTGTACCCCTAATCTCTTCTATATCCCATCAAATCCTCCCTGTACCCCTAATCTCTTCTGTATCCCATCAAATCCTCCCTGTACTCCTAATCTCTTCTGTATCCCATCAAATCCTCCCTGTACCCCTAATCTCTTCTGTATCCCCCTCAAATCACCCCTGTACCCCTAATCTCTTCTGTATCCCATCAAATCCTCCCTGTACCCCTAATCTCTTCTGTATCCCCCTCAAATCCTCCCTGTATCCCTAATCTCTTCTGTATCCCATCAAATCCTCCCTCTACCCCTAATCTCTTCTGTATCCCATCAAATCCTCCCTGTACCCCTAATCTCTTCTCTATCCCCCTTAAATCCTCCCTGTACCCCTAATCTCTTCTGTATCCCATCAAATCCTCCCTGTACCCCTAATCTCTTCTGTATCCCCCTCAAATCCTCCCTGTATCCCTAATCTCTTCTGTATCCCATCAAATCCTTCCTGTACCCCTAATCTCTTCTGTATCCCCCTCAAATCCTCCCTGTATCCCTAATCTCTTCTGTATCCCATCAAATCCTCCCTGTACCCCTAATCTCTTCTGTATCCCATCAAATCCTCCCTGTACCCCTAATCTCTTCTGTATCCCCCTCAAATCACCCCTGTACCCCTAATCTCTTCTGTATCCCATCAAATCCTCCCTGTACCCCTAATCTCTTCTGTATCCCATCAAATCCCCCCTGTACCCCTAATCTCTTCTCTATCCCATCAAATCCTCCCTGTACCCCTAATCTCTTCTGTATCACCTCAAATCCTCTCTGTACCCCTAATCTCTTCTGTATCCCATCAAATCCTCCCTGTACCCCTAATCTCTTCTCTATCCCCCTCAAATCCTCCCTGTACCCCTAATCCCTTCTCTATCCCATCAAATCCTCCCTGTACCCCTAATCTCTTCTGTATCCCATCAAATCCTTCCTGTACCCCTAATCTCTTCTGTATCCCATTCACTCCTCCCTGTACCCCTAATCTATTCTGTATCCCCCTCAAATCCTCCCTGTACCCCTAATCTCTTCTGTATCCCATCAAATCCTCCCTGTACCCCTAATCTCTTCTGTATCCCCCTCAAATCACCCCTGTACCCCTAATCTCTTCTGTATCCCATCAAATCCTCCCTGTACCCCTAATCTCTTCTGTATCCCATCAAATCCCCCCTGTATCCCTAATCTCTTCTGTATCCCATCAAATCCTCCCTGTACCCCTAATCTCTTCTGTATCCCATCAAATCCTCCCTGTACCCCTAATCTCTTCTGTATCCCATCAAATCCTCCCTGTACCCCTAATCTCTTCTCTATCCCCCTCAAATCCTCCCTGTATCCCTAATCTCTTCTGTATCCCATCAAATCCTCCCTGTACCCCTAATCTCTTCTGTATCCCATCAAATCCTCCCTGTACCCCTAATCTCTTCTGTATCCCATCAAATCCTCCCTGTACCCCTAATCTCTTCTCTATCCCATCAAATCCTCCCTGTACCCCTAATCTATTCTGTATCCCCCTCAAATCCTCCCTGTACCCCTAATCTCTTCTATATCCACCTCAAATCCTCCCTGTACCCCTAATCTCTTCTGTATCCCATCAAATCCTCCCTATACCCCTAATCTCTTCTGTATCCCATCAAATCCTCCCTGTACCCCTAATCTCTTCTCTATGCCCCTCAAATCCTCCCTGTACCCCTAATCTCTTCTGTATCCCATCAAATCCTCCCTGTACCCCTAATCTCTAATGTATCCCATCAAATCCTCCCTGTACCCCTAATCTCTTCTATATCCACCTCAAATCCTCCCTGTACCCCTAATCTCTTCTGTATCCCCTTCAAATCCCCCCTGTACCCCTAATCTCTTCTCTATCCCCCTCAAATCCTCCCTGTACCCCTAATCTCTTCTGTATCCCATCAAATCCTCCCTGTACCCCTAATCTCTTCTCTATCCCATCAAATCCCCCCTGTACCCCTAATCTCTTCTCTATCCCATCAAATCCTCCCTGTACCCCTAATCTCTTCTGTATCCCATCAAATCCTCCCTGTACCCCTAATCTCTTCTGTATCCCCCCTCAAATCCTCCCTGTACCCCTAATCTCTTCTATATCCACCTCAAATCCCCCCCTGTACCCCTAATCTCTTCTGTATCCCATCAAATCCTCCCTGTACCCCTAATCTCTTCTGTATCCCCCTCAAATCCTCCCTGTATCCCTAATCTCTTCTGTATCCCATCAAATCCTCCCTGTAGCCCTAATCTCTTCTGTATCCCATCAAATCCTCCCTGTACGCCTAATCTCTTCTGTATCCCATCAAATCCTCCCTGTACCCCTAATCTCTTCTGTATCCCATCAAATCCTCCCTGTACCCCTAATCTCTTCTGTATCCCATCAAATCCTCCCTGTACCCCTAATCTCTTCTATATCCACCTCAAATCCTCCCTGTACCCCTAATCTCTTCTGTATCCCATCAAATCCTCCCTGTACCCCTAATCTCTTCTCTATACCCCTCAAATCCTCCCTATACCCCTAATCTCTTCTGTATCCCATCAAATCCTCCCTGTACCCCTAATCTCTTCTCTATGCCCCTCAAATCCTCCCTGTACCCCTAATCTCTTCTGTATCCCATCAAATCCTCCCTGTATCCCTAATCTCTAATGTATCCCATCAAATCCTCCCTGTACCCCTAATCTCTTCTATATCCACCTCAAAACCTCCCTGTACCCCTAATCTCTTCTGTATCCCCCTCAAATCCCCCCTGTACCCCTAATCTCTTCTGTATTTAATCAAATCCTCCCTGTACCCCTTAATCTCTTCTCTATCCCCCTCAAATCCTCCCTGTACCCCTAATCTCTTCTGTATCCCATCAAATCCTCCCTGTACCCCTAATCTCTTCTCTATGCCCCTCAAATCCTCCCTGTACCCCTAATCTCTTCTCTATCCACCTCAAATCCTCCCTGTACCCCTAATCTCTTCTATATCCACCTCAAATCCCCCCTGTACCCCTAATCTCTTCTGTATCCCATCAAATCCTACCTGTACCCCTAATCTCTTCTGTATCCCATCAAATCCTCCCTGTACCCCTAATCTCTTCTGTATCCCCCTCAAATCCCCCCTGTACCCCTAATATCTTCTGTATCCCATCAAATCCTACCTGTACCCCTAATCTCTTCTGTATCCCATCAAATCCTCCCTGTACCCCTAATCTCTTCTGTATCCTATCAAATCCCCCCTGTACCCCTAATCTCTTCTGTATCCCCCTCAAATCCCCCCTGTACCCCTAATCTCTTCTGTATCCCATCAAATCCTCCCTGTACCCCTAATCTCTTCTGTATCCCATCAAATCCTCCCTCTACCCCTAATCTCTTCTATATCCCCCTCAAATCCCCCCTGTACCCCTAATCTCTTCTGTATCCCATCAAATCCTCCCTGTACCCCTAATCTCTTCTGTATCCCATCAAATCCCCCCTGTACCCCTAATCTCTTCTCTATCCCATCAAATCCTCCCTGTACCCCTAATCTCTTCTGTATCCCCCTCAAATCCCCCCTGTACCCCTAATATCTTCTCTATCCCATCAAATACTCTCTGTACCCCTAATCTCTTCTGTATCCCATCAAATCCTCCCTGTACCCCTAATCTCTTCTGTATTCCATCAAATCCTCCCTGTACCCCTAATCTCTTCTGTACCCCCTCAAATCCTCCCTGTACCCCTAATCTCTTCTGTATCCCCCTCAAATCCTCCCTGTACCCCTAATCTCTTCTGTATCCCCCTCAAATCTCCCCTGTACCCCTAATCTCTTCTCTATCCTATCAAATCCCCCCTGTACCCCTAATCTCTTCTGTACCCCATCAAATCCTCCCTGTACCCCTAATCTCTTCTGTACCCCCTCAAATCCTCCCTGTACCCCTAATCTCTTCTGTATCCCCCTCAAATCCTCCCTGTACCCCTAATCTCTTCTGTATCCCCCTCAAATCCTCCCTGTACCCCTAATCTCTTCTGTATCCCCCTCAAATCCTCCCTGTACCCCTAATCTCTTCTGTATCCCCCTCAAATCCTCCCTGTACCCCTAATCTCTTCTGTATCCCCCTCAAATCCTCCCTGTACCCCTAATCTCTTCTGTATCCCCCTCATATCCTCCCTGTACCACTAATCTCTTCTGTATCCCCCTCAAATCCTCCCTGTACCCCTAATCTCTTCTCTATCCCATCAATTCCTCCCTGTACCTCTAATCTCTTCTGTATCCCCCTAAAATCCTCTCTGTACCCCTAATCTCTTTTGTATCCCCCCTGTACCCCTAATCTCTTCTGCATCCCTCTCAAATTCTGCCTGGAGGTTATAGTCAGGATCAGAGAAGAGGGGTCAGGGAGAATAAACTGATATAAGTTATAGATATATATAGTCAGTGCTGTGTATGTGTATATGTATATGTATGTATGTGTATGTGTATATATATATATCAGACACATCATTACCACTGACAGTGACATGAATAACACTGATTATCTCTGACACGGGGTGGGATATAACATACTTCCTACTCTCCCAGAATTCCCGGAAGGCTGCTGCAGACTAGGCAAACCTCCCGGATTCACAGAAATTCACGGCATTGAATAGCAGAGATAGCGGAGGTGGGGCGTATGCTATGCAATACCGCAAAAACATCACCACGCCCCCTTCTCACCCGGTCACATGATCCCGGGAGTTTTGCAGGTTGCCATGTATGGGATATATTAGGCAGTAACTGAACAGTCAGTTCTTGAAGTTGATGTGTTGGAAGCAGGAAAAATGGGCAACGGCCGGTCTTGTGGGGTGTTCCCGGTATGTAGTGGTTAGTACCTACCTAAAGTGGTCCAAGGAAGGACAACCGGTGACAGGGTGACGGGTGCACAAGGCTCATTGATCCGCCTGGGGAGTGAAGACTAGGACGTCTGGTCCAATCCCACAGAAGAGCTGCTGTAAAGTTACTGCCGGCTATGATAGAAAGGTGTCAGATCACACAGAGCATCGCTGGTTGCTGTTTATGGGGCTACGTAGCCGCAGACCGGTCAGAGTGCTCATGCTGACCCCTGTACACTGCAGAAAGTGCCTAGAATGGGTACGAGTGCTAAAACAGGACCATAGAGCAATGACCTGGTCTGATGAACCACAGGGACCGATGGTGGTCAACAGTGAGGTCAGGGACTGATATTGGAAGATAGTGAGGTCAGGGACCGATGTTGGGAGATAGGTCAAGGACCAATGTTGGCCGATAGAGAGGTCGGGAAACGATGTTTGGAGAATGTGAGGTCGGGGACCGATGGTGGTCGATAGTGAGGTTGGGGACCGATGGTGGAAGATAGTGAGGTTGGAGACCGATATTGGGCGATAGGTCGGGGACCGATAGTGAGGCCGGGGACCTATGATGCAAGATAGTCAGGTCGGGGACCGATGGTCGATAGTCAGGTCGGAGACTGATGGTGGTTTATTGTCAGGTCGGAGACTGATGGTGGTCAATAATCAGGTCGGAGACCGATGTTGGTCAATAGGTCGGGGACAGATGGTGGTCGATAGTAAGGTCGGGGGCCGATGGTGGAAGATAGTGAGGTCGGGGACGATGTTGGGCGAGAGTCAGGTCGGGGACCGATGGTGGTCGATAGTTAGATCGGGGACCGATGGTTGAAGATATTGAGGTTGGGGACTGATGTTGGGCAATCGTAAGGTTGTGGACTGAAGTTCGGCGATATCGAGGTCAGTGACTGATGTTGGAAGATAGTCAGGTTGGAGACCGATGGTCAATAGTCATGTCGGAGACTGATGGTGGTTGATAGTCAGGTCGGAGACCGATGTTGAGAGATAGGTCGGGGACCGATGTTGATCTATAGGTTGGAGACCGATGGTGGTCGATAGTGAGGTTGGAGACCGATATTGGGGCGATAGGTCGGGGACCGATAGTGGTCGATACTGAGGCCGGGGACCAATGATGCAAGATAGTCAGGTCAAGGACTGATGGTCGATAGTCAGGTCGGAGACTGATGGTGGTTTATAGTCAGGTCGGGGACCGATGTTGGGCAATAGGTCGGGGACCGATGGTGGAAGATAGTGAGGTCGGGGAACGATGATGGTCGATACATACTGAATAAGGACAGATACTGGGAATGATGGGGAAGTGGTACTGTGCAGGTATATATACATCCTAAATAAGGACAGACACTAGGAATGATGGGAAGTGGTACTGTGCAGGTATATATACATCCTGAATAAGGACAGACACTGGGAATGATGGGGAAGTTGTACTGTAAAGATATATATACATCCTGAATAAGGACATACACTGGGAATGATGGGAAGTTGTACTGTACAGGTATATATACATCCTGAATAAGGACATACACTGGGAATGATGGGAAGTTGTACTGTACAGGTATATATACATCCTGAATAAGGACATACACTGGGAATGATGGGAAGTTATACTGTACAGGTATATATACATCCTGAATAAGGACATACACTGGGAATGATGGGAAGTTGTACTGTACAGGTATATATACATCCTGAATAAGGACATACACTGGGAATGATGGGAAGTTGTACTGTACAGGTATATATACATACTGAATAAGGACAGATACTAGGAATGATGGGGAAGTTGTACTGTACAGGTATATATACATCCTGAATAAGGACAGATACTAGAATGATGGGAAGTTGTACTGTACAGGTATATATACATCCTGAATAAGGACATACACTGGGCATGATGGGAAGTTGTACTGTACAGGTATATATACATCCTGAATAAGGACAGATACTGGGAATGATGGGAATTTGTACTGTGCAGGTTTATATACATCCTGAATAAGGACATACACTGGGAATGATGGGAAGTTGTACTGTACAGGTATATATACATCCTGAATAAGGACAGATACTGGGAATGATGGGAAGTTGTACTGTGCAGGTTTATATACATCCTGAAAAAGGACAGATACTAGGAATGATGGGAAGTTGTACTGTACAGGTATATATACATCCTGAATAAGGACATACACTGGGAATGATGGGAAGTTGTACTGTACAGGTATATATATATCCTGAATAAGGACATATACTGGGAATGATGGGAAGTTGTACTGTACAGGTATATATACATCCTGAATAAGGACAGACACTGGGAATGATGGGAAGTTGTACTGTACAGGTATATATACATCCTGAATAAGGACAGACACTGGGAATGATGGGAAGTTGTACTGTACAGGTATATATACATCCTGAATAAGGACAGATACTGGGAATGATGGGAAGTTGTACTGTACAGGTATATATACATCCTGAATAAGGACAGATACTGGGAATGATGGGAAGTTGTACTGTACAGGTATATATACACCCTGAATAAGGACATACACTGGGAATGATGGGAAGTTGTACTGTACAGGTATATATACATCCTGAATAAGGACAGATACTAGGAATGATGGGAAGTTGTACTGTGCAGGTATATATACATCCTGAATAAGGACATACACTGGGAATGATGGGAAGTTGTACTGTACAGGTATATATACATCCTGAATAAGGACAGATACTGGGAATGATGGGAAGTTGTACTGTACAGGTATATATACACCCTGAATAAGGACATACACTGGGAATGATGGGAAGTTGTACTGTACAGGTATATATACATCCTGAATAAGGACAGATACTAGGAATGATGGGAAGTTGTACTGTGCAGGTATATATACATCCTGAATAAGGACAGACACTGGGAATGATGGGAAGTTGTACTGTACAGGTATATATACACCCTGAATAAGGACAGATACTAGGAATGATGGGAAGTTGTACTGTACAGGTATATATACATCCTGTATAAGGACATACACTGGGAATGATGGGAAGTTGTACTGTGCAGGTATATATACATCCTGAATAAGGACAGATACTGGGAATGATGGGAAGTTGTACTGTACAGGTATATATACATCCTGTATAAGGACATACACTGGGAATGATGGGAAGTTGTACTGTACAGGTATATATACATCCTGAATAAGGACAGATACTGGGAATGATGGGAAGTTGTACTGTACAGGTATATATACATCCTGAATAAGGACAGATACTAGGAATGATGGGAAGTTGTACTGTGCAGGTATATATACATCCTGAATAAGGACAGACACTGGGAATGATGGGAAGTTGTACTGTACAGGTATATATACATCCTGAATAAGGACAGACACTGGGAATGATGGGAAGTTGTACTGTACAGGTATATATACATCCTGAATAAGGACAGACACTGGGAATGATGGGGAAGTAGTACTGTACAGGTATATATACATCCTGAATAAGGACATACACTGGGAATGATGGGAAGTTGTACTGTACATGTATATATACATCCTGAATAAGGACATACACTGGGAATGATGGGAAGTTGTACTGTACAGGTATATATACATCCTGAATAAGGACAGACACTGGGAATGATGGGAAGTTGTACTGTACAGGTATATATACATCCTGAATAAGGACAGATACTGGGAATGATGGGAAGTTGTACTGTACAGGTATATATACACCCTGAATAAGGACAGATACTAGGAATGATGGGAAGTTGTACTGTAAAGGTATATATACATCCTGAATAAGGACAGACACTGGAAATGATGGGAAGTTGTACTGTACAGGTATATATACATCCTGAATAAGGACAGACACTGGGAATGATGGGAAGTTGTACTGTACAGGTATATATACATCCTGAATAAGGACAGACACTGGGAATGATGGGAAGTTGTACTGTACAGGTATATATACACCCTGAATAAGGACAGACACTGGGAATGATGGGAAGTTGTACTGTACAGGTATATATACATCCTGAATAAGGACAGACACTGGGAATGATGGGAAGTGGTACTGTGCAGGTATATATACATCCTGAATAAGGACAGATACTGGGAATGATGGGAAGTTGTACTGTACAGGTATATATACATCCTGAATAAGGACAGATACTAGGAATGATGGGAAGTTGTACTGTACAGGTATATATACATCCTGAATAAGGACATACACTGGGAATGATGGGAAGTTGTACTGTACAGGTATATATATATCCTGAATAAGGACATATACTGGGAATGATGGGAAGTTGTACTGTACAGGTATATATACATCCTGAATAAGGACAGACACTGGGAATGATGGGAAGTTGTACTGTACAGGTATATATACATCCTGAATAAGGACAGACACTGGGAATGATGGGAAGTTGTACTGTACAGGTATATATACATCCTGAATAAGGACAGATACTGGGAATGATGGGGAAGTTGTACTGTACAGGTATATATACATCCTTAATAAGGACATACACTGGGAATGATGGGAAGTTGTACTGTACAGGTATATATACATCCTGAATAAGGACAGATACTGGGAATGATGGGAAGTTGTACTGTACAGGTATATATACACCCTGAATAAGGACATACACTGGGAATGATGGGAAGTTGTACTGTACAGGTATATATACATCCTGAATAAGGACAGATACTAGGAATGATGGGAAGTTGTACTGTGCAGGTATATATACATCCTGAATAAGGACAGACACTGGGAATGATGGGAAGTTGTACTGTACAGGTATATATACACCCTGAATAAGGACAGATACTAGGAATGATGGGAAGTTGTACTGTACAGGTATATATACATCCTGTATAAGGACATACACTGGGAATGATGGGAAGTTGTACTGTGCAGGTATATATACATCCTGAATAAGGACAGATACTGGGAATGATGGGAAGTTGTACTGTACAGGTATATATACATCCTGTATAAGGACATACACTGGGAATGATGGGAAGTTGTACTGTACAGGTATATATACATCCTGAATAAGGACAGATACTAGGAATGATGGGAAGTTGTACTGTGCAGGTATATATACATCCTGAATAAGGACAGACACTGGGAATGATGGGAAGTTGTACTGTACAGGTATATATACATCCTGAATAAGGACAGACACTGGGAATGATGGGAAGTTGTACTGTACAGGTATATATACATCCTGAATAAGGACAGACACTGGGAATGATGGGGAAGTAGTACTGTACAGGTATATATACATCCTGAATAAGGACATACACTGGGAATGATGGGAAGTTGTACTGTACATGTATATATACATCCTGAATAAGGACATACACTGGGAATGATGGGAAGTTGTACTGTACAGGTATATATACACCCTGAATAAGGACATACACTGGGGATGATGGGAAGTTGTACTGTACAGGTATATATACATCCTGAATAAGGACATACACTGGGAATGATGGGAAGTTGTACTGTACAGGTATATATACATCCTGAATAAGGACAGACACTGGGAATGATGGGAAGTTGTACTGTACAGGTATATATACATCCTGAATAAGGACAGATACTGGGAATGATGGGAAGTTGTACTGTACAGGTATATATACACCCTGAATAAGGACAGATACTAGGAATGATGGGAAGTTGTACTGTAAAGGTATATATACATCCTGAATAAGGACAGACACTGGAAATGATGGGAAGTTGTACTGTACAGGTATATATACATCCTGAATAAGGACAGACACTGGGAATGATGGGAAGTTGTACTGTACAGGTATATATACATCCTGAATAAGGACAGACACTGGGAATGATGGGAAGTTGTACTGTACAGGTATATATACACCCTGAATAAGGACATACACTGGGAATGATGGGAAGTTGTACTGTACAGGTATATATATATACATCCTGAATAAGGACAGACACTGGGAATGATGGGAAGTGGTACTGTGCAGGTATATATACATCCTGAATAAGGACAGATACTGGGAATGATGGGAAGTTGTACTGTACAGGTATATATACATCCTGAATAAGGACAGATACTGGGAATGATGGGAAGTTGTACTGTACAGGTATATATACACCCTGAATAAGGACATACACTGGGAATGATGGGAAGTTGTACTGTACAGGTATATATATACATCCTGAATAAGGACATACACTGGGAATGATGGGAAGTTGTACTGTACAGGTATATATACATCCTGAATAAGGACAGACACTGGGAATGATGAGAAGTTGTACTGTGCAGGTATATATATACATCCTGAATAAGGACAGACACTGGGAATGATGGGAAGTTGTACTGTACAGGTATATATACACCCTGAATAAGGACATACACTGGGAATGATGGGAAGTTGTACTGTACAGGTATATATATATACATCCTGAATAAGGACATACACTGGGAATGATGGGAAGTTGTACTGTACAGGTATATATACATCCTGAATAAGGACAGATACTAGGAATGATGGGAAGTTGTACTATGCAGGTTTATATACATCCTGAAAAAGGACAGATACTAGGAATGATGGGAAGTTGTACTGTACAGGTATATATACATCCTAAATAAGGACAGATACTGGGAATGATGGGAAGTTGTACTGTGCAGGTATATATACATCCTGAATAAGGACAGACACTGGGAATGATGGAAAGTTGTACTGTGCACTGTGCAGGTATATATATATATATACATCCTGAATAAGGACAGATACTGGGAATGATGGGAAGTTGTACTGTGCAGGTATATATACATCCTGAATAAGGACAGATACTGGGAATGATGGGAAGTTGTACTGTACAGGTATATATACATCCTGAATAAGGACAGATTATAGGAATGATGGGAAGTTGTACTGTACAGGTATATATACATCCTGAATAAGGACATACACTGGGAATGATGGGAAGTTGTACTGTACAGGTATATATACATCCTGAATAAGGACATACACTGGGAATGATGGGAAGTTGTACTGTGCAGGTATATATACATCCTGAATAAGGACAGATACTGGGAATGATGGGAAGTTGTACTGTGCAGGTATATATACATCCTGAATAAGGACATACACTGGGAATGATGGGAAGTTGTACTGTACAGGTATATATACATCCTGAATAAGGACAGATACTGGGAATGATAGGAAGTTGTACTGTGCAGGTATATATACATCCTGAATAAGGACAGATACTAGAATGATGGGAAGTTGTACTGTACAGGTATATATACATCCTGAATAAGGACAGATACTGGGAATGATGGGAAGTTGTACTGTACAGGTATATATACATCCTGAATAAGGACAGATTATAGGAATGATGGGAAGTTGTACTGTACAGGTATATATACATCCTGAATAAGGACAGATACTGGGAATGATGGGAAGTTGTACTGTACAGGTATATATACATCCTGAATAAGGACAGATACTGGGAATGATGGGAAGTTGTACTGTGCAGGTATATATACATCCTGAATAAGGACAGATACTGGGAATGATGGGAAGTTGTACTGTGCAGGTATATATACATCCTGAATAAGGACATACACTGGGAATGATGGGAAGTTGTACTGTACAGGTATATATACATCCTGAATAAGGACATACACTGGGAATGATGGGAAGTTGTACTGTACAGGTATATATACATCCTGAATAAGGACATACACTGGGAATGATGGGAAGTTGTACTGTACAGGTATATATACATCCTGAATAAGGACAGATACTGGGAATGATAGGAAGTTGTACTGTGCAGGTGGTATATATACATCCTGAATAAGGACAGATACTGGGAATGATGGGAAGTTGTACTGTACAGGTATATATACATCCTGAATAAGGACAGATACTGGGAAGGATGGGAAGTTGTACTGTACAGGTATATATACATCCTGAATAAGGACAGATACTGGGAATGATAGGAAGTTGTACTGTGCAGGTATATATACATCCTGAATAAGGACAGATACTGGGAATGATGGGAAGTTGTACTGTACAGGTATATATACACCCTGAATAAGGACATACACTGGGAATGATGGGAAGTTGTACTGTACAGGTATATATATACATCCTGAATAAGGACATACACTGGGAATGATGGGAAGTTGTACTGTACAGGTATATATACATCCTGAATAAGGACAGACACTGGGAATGATGAGAAGTTGTACTGTGCAGGTATATATATACATCCTGAATAAGGACAGACACTGGGAATGATGGGAAGTTGTACTGTACAGGTATATATACACCCTGAATAAGGACATACACTGGGAATGATGGGAAGTTGTACTGTACAGGTATATATATATATACATCCTGAATAAGGACATACACTGGGAATGATGGGAAGTTGTACTGTACAGGTATATATACATCCTGAATAAGGACAGATACTAGGAATGATGGGAAGTTGTACTATGCAGGTTTATATACATCCTGAAAAAGGACAGATACTAGGAATGATGGGAAGTTGTACTGTACAGGTATATATACATCCTAAATAAGGACAGATACTGGGAATGATGGGAAGTTGTACTGTGCAGGTATATATACATCCTGAATAAGGACAGACACTGGGAATGATGGAAAGTTGTACTGTGCACTGTGCAGGTATATATATATATACATCCTGAATAAGGACAGATACTGGGAATGATGGGAAGTTGTACTGTGCAGGTATATATACATCCTGAATAAGGACAGATTATAGGAATGATGGGAAGTTGTACTGTACAGGTATATATACATCCTGAATAAGGACATACACTGGGAATGATGGGAAGTTGTACTGTACAGGTATATATACATCCTGAATAAGGACATACACTGGGAATGATGGGAAGTTGTACTGTGCAGGTATATATACATCCTGAATAAGGACAGATACTGGGAATGATGGGAAGTTGTACTGTGCAGGTATATATACATCCTGAATAAGGACATACACTGGGAATGATGGGAAGTTGTACTGTGCAGGTATATATACATCCTGAATAAGGACAGACACTGGGAATGATGGGAAGTTGTACTGTACAGGTATATATACATCCTGAATAAGGACATACACTGGGAATGATGGGAAGTTGTACTGTACAGGTATATATACATCCTGAATAAGGACAGATACTGGGAATGATAGGAAGTTGTACTGTGCAGGTATATATACATCCTGAATAAGGACAGATACTGGGAATGATGGGAAGTTGTACTGTACAGGTATATATACATCCTGAATAAGGACAGATACTGGGAAGGATGGGAAGTTGTACTGTACAGGTATATATACACCCTGAATAAGGACAGATACTGGGAATGATGGGAAGTTGTACTGTACAGGTATATATACATCCTGAATAAGGACAGATACTGGGAATGATAGGAAGTTGTACTGTACAGGTATATATACACCCTGAATAAGGACAGATACTGGGAATGATGGGAAGTTGTACTGTACAGGTATATATACATCCTGAATAAGGACAGATACTGGGAATGATGGGAAGTTGTACTGTACAGGTATATATACATCCTGAATAAGGACAGATACTGGGAATGATAGGAAGTTGTACTGTGCAGGTATATATACATCCTGAATAAGGACAGATACTAGAATGATGGGAAGTTGTACTGTACAGGTATATATACATCCTGAATAAGGACAGATACTGGGAATGATGGGAAGTTGTACTGTACAGGTATATATACATCCTGAATAAGGACAGATTATAGGAATGATGGGAAGTTGTACTGTACAGGTATATATACATCCTGAATAAGGACAGATACTGGGAATGATGGGAAGTTGTACTGTACAGGTATATATACATCCTGAATAAGGACAGATACTGGGAATGATGGGAAGTTGTACTGTACAGGTATATATACATCCTGAATAAGGACAGATACTGGGAATGATAGGAAGTTGTACTGTGCAGGTATATATACATCCTGAATAAGGACAGATACTGGGAATGATGGGAAGTTGTACTGTGCAGGTATATATACATCCTGAATAAGGACATACACTGGGAATGATGGGAAGTTGTACTGTACAGGTATATATACATCCTGAATAAGGACAGACACTGGGAATGATGGGAAGTTGTACTGTACAGGTATATATACATCCTGAATAAGGACATACACTGGGAATGATGGGAAGTTGTACTGTACAGGTATATATACATCCTGAATAAGGACAGATACTGGGAATGATAGGAAGTTGTACTGTGCAGGTATATATACATCCTGAATAAGGACAGATACTGGGAATGATGGGAAGTTGTACTGTACAGGTATATATACATCCTGAATAAGGACAGATACTGGGAAGGATGGGAAGTTGTACTGTACAGGTATATATACACCCTGAATAAGGACAGATACTGGGAATGATGGGAAGTTGTACTGTACAGGTATATATACATCCTGAATAAGGACAGATACTGGGAATGATAGGAAGTTGTACTGTACAGGTATATATACACCCTGAATAAGGACAGATACTGGGAATGATGGGAAGTTGTACTGTACAGGTATATATACATCCTGAATAAGGACAGATACTGGGAATGATGGGAAGTTGTACTGTACAGGTATATAATGATACTGTGTGAGTCTGTAATGCTCCAGTCCAGGTAACAGAATATAATACACAGAATATAAAGCAGTAATACTCCCACACCCACAACAAAGATGGCGGATCCGGGACTTCCTGCAGCACTTCCGGCGGCGCTGTGTCCGTGTCGCGGATCTGAGTGGGTGACATCACGCGCGGGAAGCGGACCGGGACATTCAGTGTGATCTCCGGGGGAGGTGAGTCCCGGCATACACCGCGGCTGGTCCCACAGCTCACACTCTATACGGGGGGGGTATTACCTCTGTCATGTCACACACCTGGGGGGGTATTACCTCTGTCATGTCACACCTGGGGGGGGGGGGTATTACCTCTGTCATGTCACACACCTGGGGGGGGGGTATTACCTCTGTCATGTCACACACCTGGGGGGGTATTACCTCTGTCATGTCACACACCTGGGGGGGGGGTATTACCTCTGTCATGTCACACACCTGGGGGGGGGGTATTACCTCTGTCATGTCACACACCTGGGGGGGGGGGGTATTACCTCTGTCATGTCACACACCTGGGGGGGGGTATTACCTCTGTCATGTCACACACCTGGGGGGGGGGTATTACCTCTGTCATGTCACACACCTGGGGGGGGTATTACCTCTGTCATGTCACACACCTGGGGGGGGGGGGGGTATTACCTCTGTCATGTCACACACCTGGGGGGGGGGGTATTACCTCTGTCATGTCACACACCTGGGGGGGGGGGGGTATTACCTCTGTCATGTCACACACCTGGGGGGGGTATTACCTCTGTCATGTCACACACCTGGGGGGGGGGTATTACCTCTGTCATGTCACACACCTGAGGGGGGGGGTATTACCTCTGTCATGTCACACACCTGGGGGGGGGTATTACCTCTGTCATGTCACACACCTGGGGGGGGGGTATTACCTCTGTCATGTCACACACCTGGGGGGGGGGTATTACCTCTGTCATGTCACACACCTGGGGGGGGGGGGGTATTACCTCTGTCATGTCACACACCTGGGGGGGGTATTACCGCTGTCATGTCACACACCTGGGGGGGGGGGGGTATTACCTCTGTCATGTCACACACCTGGGGGGGGGTATTACCTCTGTCATGTCACACACCTGGGGGGGGTATTACCTCTGTCATGTCATACACCTGGGGGGGGAGGTATTACCTCTGTCATGTCACACACCTGGGGGGGGGGGGGGTATTACCTCTGTCATGTCACACACCTGGGGGGGGGTATTACCTCTGTCATGTCCACACACCTGGGGGGGGGGGGGCATTACCTCTGTCATGTCACACACCTGGGGGGGTATTACCTCTGTCATGTCACACACCTGGGGGGGGGGGGTATTACCTCTGTCATGTCACACACCTGGGGGGGGGGTATTACCTCTGTCATGTCACACACCTGGGGGGGGGGGGGTATTACCTCTGTCATGTCACACACCTGGGGGGGGGGGTATTACCTCTGTCATGTCACACACCTGGGGGGGGGGGGTATTACTCTGTCATGTCACACACCTGGGGGGGGGGGTATTACCTCTGTCATGTCACACACCTGGGGGGGTATTACCGCTGTCATGTCACACACCTGGGGGGGGGGGGGTATTACCTCTGTCATGTCACACACCTGGGGGGGGGGGGGGTATTACCTCTGTCATGTCACACACCTGGGGGGGGGGGGGTATTACCTCTGTCATGTCACACACCTGGGGGGGGGGTATTACCTCTGTCATGTCACACACCTGAGGGGGGGTATTACTCTGTCATGTCACACACCTGGGGGGGGGGGGGTATTACCTCTGTCATGTCACACACCTGGGGGGGGTATTACCTCTGTCATGTCACACACCTGGGGGGGGGTATTACCTCTGTCATGTCACACACCTGGGGGGGGGGGTATTACCTCTGTCATGTCACACACCTGGGGGGGGGGTATTACCTCTGTCATGTCACACACCTGGGGGGGGGGTATTACCTCTGTCATGACACACACCTGGGGGGGGGGGGTATTACCTCTGTCATGTCACACACCTGGGGGGGTATTACCGCTGTCATGTCACACACCTGGGGGGGGGGGGGGGTATTACCTCTGTCATGTCACACACCTGGGGGGGGGTATTACCTCTGTCATGTCACACACCTGGGGGGGTATTACCTCTGTCATGTCATACACCTGGGGGGGGAGGTATTACCTCTGTCATGTCACACACCTGGGGGGGGGGGGGGGTATTACCTCTGTCATGTCACACACCTGGGGGGGGGTATTACCTCTGTCATGTCACACACCTGGGGGGGGGGGCATTACCTCTGTCATGTCACACACCTGGGGGGGTATTACCTCTGTCATGTCACACACCTGGGGGGGGGGGGGTATTACCTCTGTCATGTCACACACCTGGGGGGGGGGTATTACCTCTGTCATGTCACACACCTGGGGGGGGGGGGTATTACCTCTGTCATGTCACACACCTGGGGGGGGGGTATTACCTCTGTCATGTCACACACCTGGGGGGGGGGGGGTATTACCTCTGTCATGTCACACACCTGGGGGGGTATTACCGCTGTCATGTCACACACCTGGGGGGGGGGGGGGTATTACCTCTGTCATGTCACACACCTGGGGGGGGGTATTACCTCTGTCATGTCACACACCTGGGGGGGGGTATTACCTCTGTCATGTCATACACCTGGGGGGGGGAGGTATTACCTCTGTCATGTCACACACCTGGGGGGGGGGGGGGTATTACCTCTGTCATGTCACACACCTGGGGGGGGGGGTATTACCTCTGTCATGTCACACACCTGGGGGGGGGGCATTACCTCTGTCATGTCACACACCTGGGGGGGTATTACCTCTGTCATGTCACACACCTGGGGGGGGGGTATTACCTCTGTCATGTCACACACCTGGGGGGGGGTATTACCTCTGTCATGTCACACACCTGGGGGGGGGGGTATTACCTCTGTCATGTCACACACCTGGGGGGGGGGGGGTATTACCTCTGTCATGTCACACACCTGGGGGGGGGGTATTACCTCTGTCATGTCACACACCTGGGGGGGGGGGTATTACCTCTGTCATGTCACACACCTGGGGGGGTATTACCTCTGTCATGTCACACACCTGGGGCGGGGTATTACCTCTGTCATGTCACACACCTGGGGGGGGGGGTATTACCTCTGTCATGTCACACACCTGGGGGGGGGGGTATTACCTCTGTCATGTCACACACCTGGGGGGGGGGGGGTATTACCTCTGTCATGTCACACACCTGGGGGGGGTATTACCTCTGTCATGTCACACACCTGGGGGGGGGGTATTACCTCTGTCATGTCACACACCTGGGGGGGGGTATTACCTCTGTCATGTCACACACCTGGGGGGGTGGGTATTACCTCTATCATGTCACACACCTGGGGGGGTGGGTATTACCTCTGTCATGTCACACACCTGGGGGGGGTATTACCTCTGTCATGTCACACACCTGGGGGGGGGGTATTACCTCTGTCATGTCACACACCTGGGGGGGGGGGGTATTACCTCTGTCATGTCACACACCTGGGGGGGGGGGGGTATTACCTCTGTCATGTCACACACCTGGGGGGGTATTACCTCTGTCATGTCACACACCTGGGGGGGGGGGGGGGGTATTACCTCTGTCATGTCACACACCTTGGGGGGGGGGGGTATTACCTCTGTCATGTCACACACCTGGGGTGGGGGTATTACCTCTGTCATGTCACACACCTGGGGGGGGTATTACCTCTGTCATGTCACACACCTGGGGGGGTATTACTTCTGTCATGTCACACACCTGGGTGGGGTATTACCTCTGTCATGTCACACACCTGGGGGGTATTACCTCTGTCATGTCACACACCTGGGGGGGGGGGGGTATTACCTCTGTCTGTCACACACCTGGGGGGGGGTATTACCTCTGTCATGTCACACACCTGGGGGGGGTATTACCTCTGTCATGTCACACACCTGGGGGGGGGGGGTATTACCTCTGTCATGTCACACACCTGGGGGGGGGGGGTATTACCTCTGTCATGTCACACACCTGGGGGGGGGGGGGTATTACCTCTGTCATGTCACACACCTGGGGGGGGGGTATTACCTCTGTCATGTCACACACCTGGGGGGGGGTATTACCTCTGTCATGTCACACACCTGGGGGGGGTATTACCTCTGTCATGTCACACACCTGGGGGGGGGGGGTATTACCTCTGTCATGTCACACACCTGGGGGGGGGGGTATTACCTCTGTCATGTCACACACCTGGGGTGGGGGGTATTACCTCTGTCATGTCACACACCTGGGGGGGTATTACCTCTGTCATGTCACACACCTGGGGGGGGGGTATTACCTCTGTCATGTCACACACCTGGGGGGGGGGTATTACCTCTGTCATGTCACACACCTGGGGGTGGGGGTATTACCTCTGTCATGTCACACACCTGGGGGGGGGGTATTACCTCTGTCATGTCACACACCTGGGGGGGGTATTACTTCTGTCATGTCACACACCTGGGTGGGGTATTACCTCTGTCATGTCACACACCTGGGGGGGGTATTACCTCTGTCATGTCACACACCTGGGGGGGGGGGGGGGTATTACCTCTGTCATGTCACACACCTGGGGGGGGGTATTACCTCTGTCATGTCACACACCTGGGGGGGTATTACCTCTGTCATGTCACACACCTGGGGGGGGGGGTATTACCTCTGTCATGTCACACACCTGGGGGGGGGGGGGTATTACCTCTGTCATGTCACACACCTGGGGGGGGGGGGTATTACCTCTGTCATGTCACACACCTGGGGGGGGGGTATTACCTCTGTCATGTCACACACCTGGGGTGGGGGGTATTACCTCTGTCATGTCACACACCTGGGGGGGGTATTACCTCTGTCATGTCACACACCTGGGGGGGGTATTACTCTGTCATGTCACACACCTGGGGGGGGGTATTACTTCTGTCATGTCACACACCTGGGTGGGGTATTACCTCTGTCATGTCACACACCTGGGGGGTATTACCTCTGTCATGTCACACACCTGGGGGGGGGGTATTACCTCTGTCATGTCACACACCTGGGGGGGGGGGTATTACCTCTGTCATGTCACACACCTGGGGGGGGGTATTACCTCTGTCATGTCACACACCTGGGGGGGGGGTATTACCTCTGTCATGTCACACACCTGGGGGGGGGGTATTACCTCTGTCATGTCACACACCGGGGGGGGGGGGGTATTACCTCTGTCATGTCACACCTGGGGGGGGTATTACCTCTGTCATGTCACACACCTGGGGGGGGGGGGTATTACCTCTGTCATGTCACACACCTGGGGGGAGGGGTATTACCTCTGTCATGTCACACCTGGGGGGGGTATTACCTCTGTCATGTCACACCTGGGGGGGGTATTACCTCTGTCATGTCACACACCTGGGGGGGGGGGGTATTACCTCTGTCATGTCACACACCTGGGGGGGGGGTATTACCTCTGTCATGTCACACACCTGGGGGGGGGTATTACCTCTGTCATGTCACACACCTGGGAGGGGGGGGGGGTATTACCTCTGTCATGTCACACACCTGGGGGGGGGGTATTACCTCTGTCATGTCAGACACCTGGGGGGGGTATTACCTCTGTCATGTCACACACCTGGGGGGGGGGGTATTACCTCTGTCATGTCACACACCTGGGGGGGGTATTACCTCTGTCATGTCACACACCTGGGGGGGGTATTACCTCTGTCATGTCACACACCTGGGGGGGTATTACCTCTGTCATGTCACACACCTGGGGGGTATTACCTCTGTCATGTCACACACCTGGGGGGGGGGGGGGTATTACCTCTGTCATGTCACACACCTGGGGGGGTATTACCTCTGTCATGTCACACACCTGGGGGGGGGGGGGGTATTACCTCTGTCATGTCACACACCTGGGGGGTATTACCTCTGTCATGTCACACACCTGGGGGGGGGGGGGTATTACCTCTGTCATGTCACACACCTGGGGGGGGGGTATTACCTCTGTCATGTCACACACCTCACCTGGGGGGGGGGTATTACCTCTGTCATGTCACACACCTGGGGGGGGGGTATTACCTCTGTCATGTCACACCTGGGGGGGGGGTATTACCTCTGTCATGTCACACACCTGGGGGGGGGTATTACCTCTGTCATGTCACACACCTGGGGGGGGGGGTATTACCTCTGTCATGTCACACACCTGGGGGGGGGTATTACCTCTGTCATGTCACACACCTGGGGGGGGGGGGGGGGTATTACCTCTTTCATGTCACACACCTGGGGGGGGGGGTATTACCTCTGTCATGTCACACACCTGGGGGGGGGGGGTATTACCTCTGTCATGTCACACACCTGGGGGGGGGGGTATTACCTCTGTCATGTCACACACCTGGGGGGGGGGGGGTATTACCTCTGTCATGTCACACACCTGGGGGGGGGTATTACCTCTGTCATGTCACACACCTGGGGGGGTATTACCTCTGTCATGTCACACACCTGGGGGGGGGTATTACCTCTGTCATGTCACACACCTGGGGGGGGGGTATTACCTCTGTCATGTCACACACCTGGGGGGGGGTATTACCTCTGTCATGTCACACACCTGGGGGGGGTATTACCTCTGTCATGTCACACACCTGGGGGGGTATTACCTCTGTCATGTCACACACCTGGGGGGGGGGTATTACCTCTGTCATGTCACACACCTGGGGGGGGGGGGGGTATTACCTCTGTCATGTCACACACCTGGGGGGGGGGTATTACCTCTGTCATGTCACACACCTGGGGGGGGGGGGTATTACCTCTGACATGTCACACACCTGGGGGGGGGTATTACCTCTGTCATGTCACACACCTGGGGGGGGGTATTACCTCTGGTCATGTCACACACCTGGGGGGGGTTATTACCTCTGTCATGTCACACACCTGGGGGGGGTATTACCTCTGTCATGTCACACACCTGGGGGGGTTATTACCTCTGTCATGTCACACACCTGGGGGGGGGGGGGTATTACCTCTGTCATGTCACACACCTGGGGGGGGGTGTATTACCTCTGTCATGTCACACACCTGGGGGGGGGGGTATTACCTCTGTCATGTCACACACCTGGGGGGTATTACCTCTGTCATGTCATACACCTGGGGGGGGTATTACCTCTGTCATGTCACACACCTGGGGGGGGGGTATTACCTCTGTCATGTCACACACCTGGGGGGGGGTATTACTCTGTCATGTCACACCTGGGGGGGTTTAACCTCTGTCATGTCACACACCTGGGGGGGGGGGGTATTACCTCTTTCATGTCACACACCTGGGGGGGGTATTACCTCTGTCATGTCACACACCTGGGGGGGGGTATTACCCTCTGTCATGTCACACACCTGGGGGGGGGTATTACCTCTGTCATGTCACACACCTGGGGGGGTATTACCTCTGTCATGTCACACACCTGGGGGGGGGGGTATTACCTCTGTCATGTCACACACCTGGGGGGGGGGGTATTACCTCTGTCATGTCACACACCTGGGGGGGGTATTACCTCTGTCATGTCACACACCTGGGGGGGGGTATTACCCTCTGTCCATGTCACACACCTGGGGGGGGTTATTACCTCTGTCATGTCACACACCTGGGGGGGGGTATTACCTCTGTCATGTCACACACCTGGGGGGGGTATTACCTTCTGTCATGTCACACACCTGGGGGGGGGGTATTACCTCTGTCATGTCACACACCTGGGGGGGGGGGGTATTACCTCTGTCATGTCACACACCTGGGGGGGGGGGGGTATTACCTCTGTCATGTCACACACCTGGGGGGGGGGGTATTACCTCTGTCATGTCACACACTGGGGGGGGGGTATTACCTCTGTCATGT